>CM043120.1:47170947-47431730 GCA_023701765.1 Hylyphantes graminicola
TACATTAATTTGTAGAGATTTCGGTTGTCTATAAGGTTCATAATCGTAGATCATAGAAAAAAACGTTAGTATTTCGAAATAATAGCAATACTAAATTGACAAAAATTATCGAAATAACCATATCCACTTTGTAAAATAATTTAGATAGTTTAATTATAAAAAAATATAGTTGAATCACCTAAGTACTTCTTTATAAGCATGGTATTGCAATATCATTACATACTTATTTTTAGACGCTGACTAAAATTTACAATGTAGACGCGAAATAGAGGGTAAAATTTATACAATTAAACATAATAACTGGCTTACTATGAGAGAATAATTCTTCACAATTTCATATATAGCCACACATTTTCATATGTTAAGAATAAAATGAAATCTACATATACACACTAACTTAAAATGTCATATATTAAATGTTATCTAATAATAAAATTGAAACCCTCACTTTTAATAGTTTATTCACACATATTTGATTTATTTTTCGCACTAAAATAATCAATAGCATTAAAATCATTTATCCAACTATTATGTATTATTAAACATATTTATATAAACTACTAACAAAAATAAAAATTAAGAATGTTTTTTAAAACTATTATTGAAACACAAATAAAATTTAATACAATTATTAGGTATTATTGATAATAAAAAAAATAATAATAATAACGACCCTTTAGCAACTATTTTTAAAACTTATTTATACTGAGTTACTAATGACGGTTTTTATCAGCTGTTATTGAAATAAAAATTACTTAAGTGTATTATATGTAAAATAGGACAATACATCGTGATATAAGTATGAGTGTATAGTTATCCTATGAAAAATTGTATTTATGTGTTGGAGACGGAAGTCTTAATGGGAATCGAGTTGTTTCAATGTTGGAAAATATATAGCATTGGTTTACTGATGATTTCTTTACAAACGATTTGATTATGGTAAAAAGTGTGTGTATGTAAATAAAAAAAAGTGTGTTATTTCATATTTTTGTGTGTTTATTTAGAAATAAGTATTACAAAATTTATAAGTTCTCTATTAGAAAATTTTATCTGTTAAGAATAATATAAGCTATAGAACATTCATTTTACAATTAATAAAAAAATGTGATTATGAGAAAAAAAAAGTTATATTTTTTAGACTATAATTACAAAAATAATATACATCACATAAAACTATCCTTACTATTGTAATAAAAAATATTCCCAATCATACTAACTGTTCTTTACAAATAGCATATTTATTAACAACTAGTCACGCATCAATAGCAGAAGAAATAACTTGTATACTACCTTATATTCTCTCCATAGTGATAGATATTCATGACCGAGAGGTCAAAAGCGTAGATTTCTCGACCGTGAATATCTTTTGTCAGAGATCGAGGTTCAAAACCCCACTCTATTTTATTAGCTTTAAAACCATATTTATTTCGACGCATAAAACTATTATTTTCTCTCAGAAATACATATTAAAATCAATCATAATCTCAACACTAGATGGCGCCACGATTTTTCCCTATATCATATCCTCGCTAGGTCAATCCAAACAACTCAACTCCACCATATCGAATATTTAGAACATATCCTTGTTTTCAACTTATTTATACTTGAGGAAAAGTAAATATTTAAAGACTATAATAGGCCTGTGTCACACCCTTACTATTATAATAAAAAAATATTCCCAATCAACAACTACTAATAACTGTTCTTTACATATAGCATAAACCTATAATCTACGTCACCCGCGTCATATGTGGTGGTGGATCAGTGACGTCACTTTCTCTAAAAATACCCTTGTATAACAGTACGGAAAAATTGATGCCACTCACGAAAATATAAACTTTCTCTAAAAATACCCTTGTATAACAGTACGGAAAAATTGATGCCACTCACGAAAATATAAACTTTCTCTAAAAATACCCTTGTATAACAGTACGGAAAAATTGATGCCACTCACGAAAATATAAACTTTCTCTAAAAATACCCTCGTACAACAGTACGAGATCAGAGGGGAGCCAAAATTAAGGGTCAGAGGGGAGCCAAAATTAAGGGTCAGAGGGGAGCCAAAATTAAGGGTCAGAGGGGAGCCAAAATCGGGGATCAGGATCCCTGATCCCTGATCTCGGCTCCCCCCCCATTTTTCCCCTACTGCTGACAGTCTGCGAGCTGTAACGGGTTGGGGTTTGATTCCCGCCTTTGGCCTGGGTGTACTTTCTCTCACTGTGTGTAAAAGTTCTGCCTGTGTCTGTTTTACTTGACGAAGGTTTATTTGAGGGTCTTTAATAAAGCACACAAGCCTGAAAATACATGCATCAACCAACCGACAATGGGGTTGTTTCATATCCTGAATGGCAACAGCTCAAACGGTATTGTTTTAATTTTTTGCCTGGAATTACTTTTGTTTCGGTTTCGAAAGTGAGTTTCCTAAGAATAGTTTACTTATTAAATTTAAAAAATGACAACTTCTTGTTGTGCTGTTGGTTGTTTAAATCATTTGTTAAAGAAAGCTTGCTCAGAAAGAAAGATTTCTTTTCATCTATGGCGGTCATTCTGAAAGTGAAGCCGGAAAAACCAATGAAATTGAATTACACGGAAAAATTAAAACAAGAGCGTTACATCTTCCGAAACATTCCCATTGGCAAAGGATGTGGCAGAACCGACAATTGCCAAATAATAATTTGACGCTGCGTTGTAATGTAATAAATAAAATTATAACCATTTAATCAGTATTTTTAAAATAAGTACTATTAATCAATTTTTAACATTTACTTTAAAAATTTTAAAAGTAAATATTAATCAATTTTTGTTAATAAAAAATGTCACTAAGTAAGACACTTTTTCGTTGTCATGTGTTGGCCTCTTCTATCCTTGTCTATATCCAGAATGCCTCGAAAGCATTTTCCTCCCACATCCCCGCATGTGGTTTTCTTCGAAACGGCGTGAGCGCGTTTTCCCCCCCCCCACCCTACTTGGTTTTGAACTGTTCGGATTGTTAATCCTCACAACAGAAACTCAAACGAGTTAGGTTTAGAAAGGCGATTCTCGCCCCGTTTACTAGAAAACCAAGCGAGAAGATGAGGGAAGAAAATGCTTTCGAGGCTCACATTTTGGATAGACAAGGTAAAGTCATAAAAGCTCACGTGCTGTTTTTGTTTTCTTTCCTCGCACCTTTTTATTATTCTTACCTTCATACCTTAAACATATCTCATTATACTTTCTCCATATTTTTCCAATATTGAAATAAAGCAATCGATTAATCTATGTGACGTTTTAGAAACTTATTCTTTTCAAAATGGGACGAACAAATGAAGATATTAGTGGAAGAACGTGCTAAGTCACATTTTTGAAAAAAATTGGGATTTTTGTGTCAATGAACATGACTTGACTTATGACTTTCTTGGTGGGAGGCAAGTGCGCCGAACACTGCGACCTTAGGTCTATTGTATTTAAAACCAGAAATGACACAATCACAAGAGACACACAAAGAAAGAGACGACACAAACACTTAGACAAATAACAACATTTATTGACGGACACAAACATCCATGCCATTACCGCGACTCGAACCCGGCCCACCAGCTCCAAGGGCCAACACGTTAACCATTGCGCCAGCGGGCCGGCTCTATGAACATAGTACTAACTTCATTATGTTACCGTTATAACCCGGAATCAGCTAAAACTAGAATTAACTACTGAGAACTAGTTTTAACTGAAGCCATCGGTGAAAACTAGTTTCCTCTATCTAAAACTAGATCTCACTATGTAATACCGGTTTTGACCAATTGCTTTGGTTAAAACTAGTTGTAATTAGCCAAACCTAGAATTATCTAACATGTTTTAGGTAAAACTAGAATTCAAAACTAGTATTAACTCGCAATAACTGGTTTTAGCTAGTGGAAACTAGTTTTAACAAATGACACCAGTTAAAACTAGTTTTCAAGAGTTAATTCCAGTTCTAGCTGATTTTGGGTTTTAACGGTAACAATTATAACGATAGCAAGTTTCCCCTTTTTCTTCAACTTTAAGTTTAGCAGATTTTTTTTACTCTTTAAAAATACCGTTTTCAACAGATCTGAGTGCAAACGAAAAACTTTCAAGCTCATTTTCTTCAAGCTTCTTTTTGTCACTTAGCACGTTCTTAAAGTAAGCTCTTCAAAAAATTTTCGACCATATAAAAAACTTGAGTTACCCTTTCTATTTTCCTAAATTATTCATTAATAATGACTCAGTTATCGAGTAAGGAAAAAAAAGTCAATGTACTATTCAATGTGTTTCTAGTTAACTGTGGTAGTTAGTCTTTTTTTATTGCCAAACACAGCATTTAATTCTATTTTAAACTTTAAACATCAAAATTACACTAATTTTTGTCGAAAATTCAATAATTGTCTCATATGGATTGTTAAATTTGTTTGTGTTTCAAGGTTCACAAATTTCGTATTTATTTTTTTTTTTTCAGAAATTTTCCATTGCTTCTAGTTTCGATGCGCTGAATTGTTTGTTATGAAATGTTTTACTTCGTTTTAAATATGAGCAGTATTTGGATATTTTATTACAGATTGCAAATCATGTGATAATTTTTAATCAGTAATGTCATTTAAACGAATTATAAATAAATAAACGATGTAATTACTGTTCCCCTAACATGGTATTCAGCTGAATGAGGACAGAACATTATACAACACAAAATCTGACATTTTGAGAAGATCACCCATATTTGCATATGGACAGTTATGCACAAAACACCTAAAATTACTTCTCGTAATGCTTCTTTGATGTGTTTTGCTGATGTTTTGATGTCCTCTTGCTACCTCTGGCGTTCCCATTTGGGGACATTTTTTAAAACTTCCCCACAAACGATTAACCCGTTAATTAGTTCCGAAATTGACATGGTCCGATAGAAGAAGATCCAAATATCAGTTTTCAGCCTTTGAATACAGGTATCAGTCACTTATTTCTATAAAAAAAATGGGTGAATACGATATTAGAGTTCTTAAAAAAATTATTTTAGATTTTTTTTTCAAACTTTTCTAAAAGTTCTTTAGTAATTAATTTGAAAGGCATTTTGCATGAAAAACAATGTTAAAATAATCTGTTAACTATAAACTACTACATACTAAACATATTTTATTACTACTAAACATATTTTTTTAAAATTTATTTGCAAACATACTTTCTAGCATATATTTGTATGAAAAGTATGCTTAGATTAAGAATATACGTGTAGGATTTTGCTCTGGTCTTAAGAGGTTAATTAAACTTCGTTTTAGATAGGATGTGGATTTTTGTGACACATAAGATAAAAAATCCAAAAGCCTTAACATTTCGAATGAATGCAGTCACTTTTCAAAAGAGAGCCGTTTTTCCCAAAATATAAAGATTTTTTCTCTCCTCTATTCAAATAAAATACTTTCTCCTTGCCCTTATTTTTAGATTATAAAGTAAATAAAATATCATCCCTTTCCCCCTTCGTGATTTTTTTTCTCTCCTTGTCATTCGAATCTCAAGCCCACTGCTTTCCAAATTTAGTTGAGTTTATCTTAAAATGAAGCAAGATTGAGGGAAGACCCAATTAATATGGAGTCAGCTATTTAAGGCTCTGCTGGCCATCTAATATGGAGCTCATATAGTCACGGGAATTTCATTTCACCACATTCGTTGAAATCAGAAGGACTAATATTCAGCACCATGGTAAGATTGACTTATTATTCCTTTAAGTTCCTTCGTTCTATTAATTAAACTAAACCATTGAAAACCTTCTCTATTTTTATTATATTTAAATATATGTCTTCACACTATCTATCAATTATCAAAACTTTTTTTTTTGGATAATTTAATTATCTTGTCACTTATTATAAGCTAAATTTTTCGTTAAATAACTCTTTATGAACATCATATTTTTATGTAATTGTTTAAGTAGAAAAAGGTCGAAAGCATTATCTGGGTTATATCCTGTATTTTAAACCAATTAAGAAAATAAATATCGTCATTTTTTTTTCAGTGCGTGCGATAGTTAAATTCCTAAGGTTTTTCTATACAATATATTTGTTAAGTTAATTAGTTAGTGGGGTAAGTAAAATATATTCGAATTAAACGGGAAATTACATTGTTCAGTTTAATCTTTTTGGGCATATTATTGAACATAGGGGGGAATATGGACCTTGGCCATCATATTAGCCATTTCATCCTAAATTTCTCACGGCTATGGACATAAACCCAACAGCAGAAAGCCATCAGGAAAGTCCCGATACGAAAGTCCCCCGGGTCGAAATTCCAACAGGTCCGAAAATGTCCACATATCAATAAATTTAATCCGTTATGCTTAGTTAAAGGAAATTTAATTACGATTTTTTGAATTCATATTTTTGCATTTTTTTGCTGTCGGGATTATGGCCTGTAGGAACTTCGGGTGTCGGGAACCTTGATTGAACGTTAGTCCGTAAGCACGATTGAAGATGGCAAAAAAAAAAGCTATCACTGTAATTACTTGTTCAAAATCCCCATTGGGATTGTAAAAAGGATCTTTCCAACCTGATAGTGGTTATTATTATTTTTTTGGTTGGCAAATTTTGTCCATACACAGTAAAACTTTGATTGAACATAGTCCGTTAACACGATGGAAGCTGGCAAAAAAAAAAAAAAAAACTACTGTAATGCCTTTTCAAAATCCTCTTTGGGATTGCACCAAGGATCTTTCCAACCTGATAACGATTATATTATTATTTATTTTTGTCGGTAAATTTTTTCCATACACTGTAAAACATTGATTGAACGCTAGTTTATAAACACGATGGAAGATGGCAAAAACAAAATCTACCACTGCAATTGCTTGTTCAACTTGTAAATTTTTTTTTCTAGGGGGACGAAGATAAAAAGGAGAAGAAAAAGAAGACCAAGAAGAAGACCCAAGATGCCGACGCTCCTCAGGAGGCTGAAGCGCCCCAAGACGCAAAACCTCCGCAAGACACCGAAGCGCCCCAAGTCGAGGAACAAGCCCCGGCTCCAGAAGTCCAGGACCCACCTCCCGAGAAGAAAGCCTCCACCAAAAAGAAGGCCCAAAGATGCGGCTCCAACGTCTTCGCCATGTTTACGCAGAGAAAAGTGCAGGAATTTAAAGAGGTATTTTATCTTAGACATATCCCATTATAAATTAAACTGCTATAAATTATTTCGCTAGTTACTTAATCATAGTTAACTATAGTTGGTGGCATTTGTCAAGTGACGCAATTTCCTCAAGCCTTCTGACCTCCATTCAAACGGTGCTCCGATTAGTACACTGTTCTAACGTGACATTGATCAACCATTGATTTCACCAATCGATGCTCGAAACAATTAGTTTTCATTAAGTATTTCTGTTGCTTCCCTTGACCTGGTCCATTCCCATTAAGCTATTAATTTGGTTAGGGATAACTTTGTTAGCCAAGTTTGTCCTAAGGCGTCCCAAGTTGCTAAAAGTTAACTTAAAATAAATTATGAGCTTCATGGGATTGGATCAGGTCTAGAGAGGCAACAGAAAAGCCTTAATGAAAACGAATTGTTTCAAGCATCGATTGGTGAATCAATGGTGAGAACAGAAAACTAATCGGAGCACCGTTCGAAGGAAGGTCAGAATGCTTGAACATTCCTCCATGTGCTTGAGGGAATAGCGTCGCTTGAAAAATGCCAACTAGTTAACTATGATTAATTAACCATCGAAATAATTTATAGCAGCTTAATTTACAATGGGATATATCTAATTAAATCACAATCAAAGTAATTATTATGTATAGAAACTAATCGTTGTTTTTAATTAATAATATAAATATTTATACATCAAATACAATTATAGTTTAAGGACTATTATTACATAAGAAATAAATTACAATGTGAAGTAGCTTCTCCTATCTTCATTAGATGGTAAGACAAAAATGTGCGTTGTTTTGGGATATTTCAAATCGCTTGTCAATCTTTATAAGGGATTTCGACCCCCATAACTCAGCCCTCGGGGTCCGGATGGCCGAGTGGTTAGGACCATTACGTTAGCAGCCTGCGCGCTGTAACGGGTGAGGGTTCGATTCCCTCCTTCGCCTATACCTTTCTCTGTGGCAGTAAAAATTCTTTCAGTGTCTGTCTTACTTGACGAAAGCTTATATGCTGGTCTCTGATTAAGCACACAAGCCGGAATATATATGTACCTACCCCACCCCAACCCTCTTCTGGGTACTCCACTGAGACAACAACTCATCCATCCTCATGCGAATTATTGACAATGAAAATTAACAGACGCTGAAAAATATTTTGAAATTGTCGTTTAAATTTTAGTTTATATTAACTTTAATTCTTATATATATTTCATTTTTTTTCTAGGCTTTTCAGCTAATTGATCAAGATAAGGACGGATTCATCACAAAATCGGATCTCCGAATAACTTTTGATCTCTTAGGTGAGTAAAATGTTTCACCCCCCCCCCCCCCCCAAACTCTTTGTTGTTTAAGAGTTAAGTTTTACTAGGAGTGAATTGGATGATTTCCGATTATCCGAAAATTCCTATGGAATCTTGATTAACCGAAATTGCCCCGGTCCTGGCCGGACCTTTCGGATAAGCAGAACTCTACGTATTGCAATTAATCTTCAAATATTGTAATGGGACGTTTTTCAGGTCGAGAAGTTGAAGATGAAGATTTGGAGTCGATGTTGGCCGAAGCTCCTGGTCCAATTAACTTCACAATGTTCCTTACCATTTTCGGGGAACGAATATCAGGTATGGCTACACTCCTTGCCAACCTAAGTTGAGTTAATAGAAATATGCTATGTGGAAGATCCTTAAGTGCATTTAATTATTTCCATAAATTACTTGCTAATCCATCCAGAAAACATGTTTAAAACATTAATTTCGTTTAAGGTCTGACAGATTTTTTCATTATTTGAGAAAATTTGGCTATTTTATCAGAATGAAAAGTGGATTTTGGTTAAATTGTTTTCAGATAATCTTGTATGTAAATATTACTTTCAAGAGATTCCAACTAACGGACCAACCGGGCTTTTCCCTCTGCCTTTTTACTCTTTGTTTTTACCCAACTTAGGTTGCCACGGAGTGTAGAAGTTTATTTGTATTGACAAATACAATTAATTAAAAGTGATGATTGAAAATAATGAGTTTGTGTTTCGGAAAAAGTTTGATCTTAAGAGGGACTGTTATATATAGTCCCATAGCGCTAATGTATTAGTTTTGAAATCGCAACTTTTGCAAATGAATTGCTTTGCCATGTTATCCCATTTGCATCATAACATCTATCATAACATCAATTTAAAACAAAATTTAAAAGAAAATAATATCCGGTTATTTAATTATTAGTTGATAAAGTTTTAAAATAGGGCCGCCATCAGCTGTATATTTTTGGGATTTTAAAACTTCAAAATTACAATCAAATAACTAGATAATATTCTAGTTCCAAATTTACATCATTGCTATGTTATGTTGATTCCCATACCTGGAGAAACAATGCTAACATGGCAAAGCAATACTTCTGCGGAAGTTGTGATTTCAAAACTAATGTCTTAGCTTTATATGGGACTGACAGTCCCTCTTAAAGTAATGCTCCTCCTAACCTTTAATGATACTCTTAAAGAAAAATATACCTTGTTAAAAGAATTAAATGTTAAGTAGTTAAATACTAATTCAAAGTGAGATGTGGTTGAACACGGTTTAATTTTCAAAATTCGATTTGTAGGAACTGACGAAGAAGACGTAATTATGTCAGCATTTTCCATATTTGATGAAGGTGATGGAAAGATGAAAGAAGAAGTGTAAGTTTCTTTTTACGAAAATAATTCTGTACATAAGTAATAAAAAAATATATTGAAGCTTATGGGAAAATCGTGGAAATAAAGAGCTATTTGAAATTCGTAAGGGCTGTTTTAGTTTAGACTATTAGCCACTAGATGGCAGCATCAAAGTAAGTAATGTCGATAAATTCGCCATTTATTAATGCGTAATGTAATTTTTCAAAAGTGACTTACAGACAATACGCATAAACGTATTGTCTGTAAGTCACCTTTGATTTTTGAATAAATGTTCGATTCATACTGTAATTGCAAATGCTTCCTAAATCTTACTGCGCAGTAGCTGAAACTTGAAAAATAAACAAAAATCATTTTACACAAAGGAAAGGAGATATGTGAGCTTAAAAAGTATGAGCTCCAAAAAAGAAATGTATAATAATGTTTAATTGAATAAAAGAAATTTATAACAAAAATCATTTAGTACCAAGTAAATTTTAAAAATGTTTTATTGAACTAAAAGAAGGAAATTTCATTGATGCGAAAATAAAAAAAAAATTCGTCTTTATAATATTTTTTTCTAAAAGGTAAAATAGCGAAAGACGCTGAAAGTTTTTAAGTTAATGTTTTTTTTTTTTTTTTTAAGGTTTTCTAAAATTTAAGTTTTAATTAGTTCCTTCCTTTTTCAGCCTGAAAAACACCCTGAAGAAGAGAGGAGATAGATTTACAGATGAAGAAGTAAACAATTTTATAAAAATTATTTCTTATTCCAATATTCTACGATACTTTTCGGGGAAAAGTATTGTTTTTTCTAGAACTGAAATTTTTAAAATTAATTATCAACTTAACGTTTTAACAAATGTATGATTACAATTATTTTATTGATTTTGGATGAAAAATAACTTTTATTAATTATGTCTCCTCATGTCACCGACAAAAATTTGAGAATCGGATATCTAAAAGAAGTTAAATTGAGTTAGAAGTAGATTATTACTGTAGACAGTCGCAACACACACACACTCACATGCACACATATACGTGACAGATGCTTCCATCTATCACGCGCCACCTCCACAATTTAGACATGTCCCTGAAGGGGAAGGAAATAGTCTCCAGGAACCTGTACCCGTGGGAAACTACGCAATGACCGCCCACAGGACTTTCGGACCCAAAAAAACTACGGTCGAGAAAAATAATGTGTTCATTTTCGGTTGCCTATTCCTAGCCTCGTTTAGAGGCTTTAACACAGCTAAATACGCCTCATGATTTCAAAACGTGGTCAAGTTACGAGGACGACACCTGAACCGTCACCCAACAGAATTTTGAGTGACATCGTAAGCTAACGCTGTGTTGACATTAGACTCGGAAAGCCTAGTGGGTTTGATATTTGATCGCAAAATCGCAACCCATTGTTACGCTATCAGTCTGCGCACTGTACCGGATGCGGGTTCGATTCTCGCCTGCGCCCTGGGCGTACTTCCTCTGGGTCAGTAAAAATTACGTGTCTTACTTGACGATGGTTAAAAGCGGTGCTCTGCCCCAGTACACAAACCGGAAAATATCTGTACCAACCTACCTATCGAGTTTGATAATTTAGTAATTTTTGAGTTTATGACAACTCTACGTTAAAAGTTTCAAGCTCACCAAATGCTGAAAAATGAACAGACCGGCCATTATCCTCTTACGACCTGGCGTCCCCATTTGGGAACATTTCTTAAAACCTCCCCACCAACAATTAACACGTAAATTAGTTTCGAAAATGACCTGGTCCGATAGAAGACGATCCAAATATCAGTTTCCAGCCTTTGATTTACAGGTATCAGTCATTTATTCCTATGAATAAAATGAAGTTGAATAAGGGTCAATACGATATTAGAGTTCTTAAAAAAAATTCAAACTTTTCAAAAAGTTATTCTAGTAGTTCATTTTAAAGGCATTTAGCATTAAAAACAATATTAAAAAATCTGTTTACTACAAATAAGTGATACGGCCTTTTTTGTTGCATTTATAGCACAAAAAAAAAAATTGTATTTTTAGAGTTTAACCCTTTCTGTCCCAAAAATTTACTACACTACAGAAACATCTGATATTCACAAAATAAGCTTATTTTAGGTCAAAAATAAGAGTTCCATAAGAAAAAAAATTAACTTTAATTTTTTATACGGTTTTTGAAATAATGCCAAAATTTTTTAACTGTGGAAAACAACAAAGTAAAAATATATGTTTTTCCTAAAAACACTTCGAGTTATATATTTTAAGGTATCTGACCATATTATTAAAAAAAATTTAGTAATTATTTTAATCGAAATAGTTTAAATCGTGTTTTAAATATGTGGAACTGAAGTGAACTTTTCAAAAATCAGGTGAAACGCTTGTTAGCTATTTTCTAAATAAAAATAATAGTAGTTCTGACTTCGATTGAGATTAATGTAAAATATTCTCTAATAGAACAAAGTATGAAGAATCGAATGATGTGTGTTTGGATGTCGTAAAGGGACATAAACATCTAAAAAAAAATATTGAAAGTGATGATGCCAAATGGCATCACAGGGACTGAAAGGGTTAAGGCGTGTCCCTAAGTAAATATTAACTATATTACTTTTAGAAATTTCTTTGAAAAACATACTTTTTAGCTTTTTTAAAATTCGTTTTTAGGCTGAAATTTGTTTGAACGAAGCCCCAGTCGATAAAGAAGGCTACATTAGCATACGCAGATTCACGAGAGTTTTGACAAAGGGAGATGAAGATGACGATACAGATGGTGGTTAGTAACAAAAAACATGTAAAGGTATAATCTTTTACTAACTCACTTATATTTTTTTAAGGTAAATTTTGAATATTTAACTAATTAAAACTAATTTGATATTAATAAAATTTAATACGACTATTTTAACTGGTTTCAATAAACTAATTTGATATTATAAAATTAAGATGACAATTTTAACTGGTTTCGGTAAACTAATTAAACTAATTTTTTTATAAATTTTTTTTTTTGGACAGTAATCTTTACTGACAAACAACAAATTAATGAACCAATTGCACGTTTAAGAATTGGTTTTCAAAAATCAAGAACGATTTTTTGAAACCATGGCATAAAACAAGAAATTAAATAAATCTTACTGCATATAAAACTTAATTTTCTGTCAAATTATTCATTAATGATTTTTTTTCCTTCAAAGTAGTGTCAATGATTTTTTGTTTCATACCTAATTAAAAAACAAACTAAAAATGATTTAAACTATTTTCCGAAACCAATTATTTTGATTTTAGGAAGGTATAGGTAGAAGACTTGGAACTGCTTGACGTGAAACATACAAGTATAAATACAGTATATTGTGTAAAAAAAAATGTATGTAACCATCCATAATAAAAATTCAAAATAAGCTTTGTGTTTTTAATTACTTTTGGGGATTTTAATATTATATTAAACACTGCCTTTTTTTAATGATTAGTTTTAGTCCACATTGATTTATAACCCTTTTCGACCGGCGGTCAGGTGGCGCCGATTTAAAATTATGAGACTAAATTGGGAGTTTTATCGAAAAAATGCTCTAAACAGCATCAATGCCAGTATCTCCTTAAAATCAGTCATTTTTTTATATAAATAACTAACGGTAAAAGTCAGTTGCTTCGGTATCGATATTTTTGAAGAGTTTGAACATTTTCTTTGATACCCGCACGATCGTGCTATCGGTAAGGTATAAACCTTAAAACAAATAAGAGGGAAACTTTATTTTACTTAAGAGGGATACTTTATTTTTAACTCAAAACAATTCTTAAATGAAAAAATAGTTATTATTGATAAGCTGACGATGTCCGTCCGCCCACGACCCATCCTTTACTAACACAGTAAGATGGTACCACAAATGCATCAGAGATGCAACCAATTAAAAAAAAATTTGAATTTAAAATTTTAATCTTTTTATTTAAATTGGGATGTTATCCTTGATTAAACCTTAAAAAGACAAAATAAAACCCGACCTGTTTCTTAAAATTTGCAATAATTTCAAATATTTTCTAATTGTAATAAATGTCTATGGTATCAAGAGAAATATGTAGACAGACATTTTTATTCTGTTTTACCTTTCAAATGAAGAAAAATACATTAAAAAAAAGAATCACAAGGTTGCATATTTTTAATATTTTTGAAAAAGCCCACTTGAGCCTGAGTTTTATAGTTTTTAAATACTTGCCCATGTTTTTTTGGGTTTGTGGGCGGGCCCCCTGATCCTTAGTGGAATGTCTTTTCCAACTGCAGCAGCACATAACGGGGGAAAGGGGGATTATATTGTAACTAGATTTGTAACAGTGGTCTGAATCCCAAGTTGAAGCATCAAAATATAAACAAAAATGACAACAGAAATATTTATTTAAAGAAAAGTTCTTCAACTGTTCATACAATCAGAACAAGGCCAACAAATAAAGTAACGTTAAAACATGACAAATCACAAAGTTATCTTCCACATGACTGCCCACAACGGACACCAATGAATGATAATATGATATACAATGCTGGTTATATATATCAGAAACTACAAATAAACAAAAACTTGATTGGCCTAAATATGACCATAAAAAATTAATTTCAGAAAAAAATCACAATTGAAATTCTTTGGTATAAAAATCTTAAAACAGCACTATGCAGAATTGGTAAAAATTTTATCGATAAGATTACGTTTAATCTGTTGCAGATGCCCAAAAATTAAAATTAAGTTTTTCTTCATTAATTAGATTTAGCATAAAATCCAGCAGTGAAAAGTTTTAAAAGAAAACGTAGTGCATCACAATTCCAATCAAGATGTGTGAAGAATATAAAAATAGCCAGCAGAAAGCGACTTCATTATGAAGCAATTTTATAATAGCTTCACTGTGAAGCAATAATGCAGTATCCACCAAGTGCTAAATATAAATAGCACAGTCACTGGACGGGAATTTTAAACTTTGTTGCAGTATTATAGCGTTAAAAAAACTTCACTTATGTTTGTAAGTTGCTAAAAAAATGACTCAAATCTTAAAATGATATTTCTGACAATTTTTTAGTGTACAAAATTAATTTTCTCAAAAAAATTTAATAATTACACAAAAAAAACTATAAATCAAGCAAGGATTAACTTTCCTTGAAAGTGTAAAATCTGTATATAGAAAATGCAATACAATCTTCAAACCTACAATCCAAATGCACTGTCTAAAATTTAATTAAAATCTTTCTTTTAACCCAATTTTCACACAAATATTTAAGTATGAACCATGTTGCCATACATTCTTTAACATAAATGGATCACATTATGTGTAATAACATTTTTAAATTAAAAACACCATTTTCAATTAATAACTCAAGTTATTACAATACTATAACCTGACACTAAAATGCTATTAAAATTTTGTAACATGCTTAAAACTTAACTTAAAATCTCTACATATACAAGGCTTAAGATGACATTGATGAACAAGTAAAAGTTTTACACCCAAAACAAATACCGGAACATTCTAAATTATAAACTATAATACTTCACAAATAGTGCTATTTTCACTTTGATTTTAGGTTTTGACATTGCTATTGAACCTTTTGAAAAGTTGCCATTCACCATAAATTAAAAAAAAAATTGACTGTTTACAAAACTCAATAAATAACATTTGGGTACTTTTTGTACTTGCTTTTTATAAATCAAAGTTTGATGATATATATTCTTTAAAAGCATTTAAAATATCTAAGGATTTAACGAAACATTTGTCTTTAAGGGATTTAAGAAAGCCTGATAAAATAAATCACAACAAGAACAAATAAAATTCAATTTCAAAATTACTCTTGGTTTTCTTGAATTTGTATTTCCCGACGGAATGGCAACCCTGCCATCTGTACAACACAACTAAGTAACAAGAAAGGGCATTAAATATTTTACTTCCTAACGCTTACATAGTTCTCAAAAACAGTTTTAAACTAGACTTTAAACACTCAAGAATCGACCCAAACAAAAAAAACCTTCACAACTCTGTAAAAATGCAATTCCAAGGAAGTGAAATGCAGACTGACAAACCAGACATCAATTGTTGAAGATGACATACAATTAATCGGATCATCAGAAAACTTCTATCATCGATGATCGGTCTTTGCCCACGCCAATCCATTTCACTACAAAAAGCAAAATATAATCATTACCTAACATAATAAAAAACAATTAGAATGTTAAAATTTTTGAATAGGATCAATAGGACAATATATTCCTTAGTAGATATTATAGATGTTTAAAGAATATAATTTTTAAAAAATAGAATATGCTGAACAATTCTTACTGATACTTGTAAAACACGTTCCATGCTACATTTTTGTCTATTATCTAACTAACATGGCAAGGCAATATTTCTGTTGAAGTTGCGATTCCAAAACTAATGCCAATTACCTCTATGGGACTGACAATTCCTCTTAAGTAAAAGAGGAAAAACTAGATTGGTTAGGTTAGGCTTGAATTATCGTCGCACTAGAGCTACACGAGAGCAATTGGCGATGGGCCTCCTATTTTAGAACCACAGTCAAGTGACGAGCTGACACCTGAATAAGCACACAACGCAACCGTTAAGGGCGATATCGTACGCAGCGTTAGGACTTAGAAGGATATTTAATGTTCACTCCCTTACATGGGGTATTATTCGTCGGACATTTTTGCCTGCAAGGGCCGTTTATAGGTCGGCAGCTATTTTGGCGATGCCCGGACCCCAACCTGAGACCTTTCGCATGCTAGGCGAGTGCCTAACCAACTGGGCTCCCCAGGGAAAAACTGGAATTATCACATCCCAGGCATTAGCAATCAGCCCCAACTCACCCCGTACTTCCATGAGGTCCTCTATTGCAGCAATGTACTTCTTGGCGTTGGGGGGAAGTTCGTCAAACTTGCGCACTTTCTCGGTGCAGGTCTTCCACCCAGGAAGAGAGATGTACTCAACTTCAACTTGCTGGAGGAGCGATGCAGAGGCTGGAAAAAGGAAGGAAGCTTAGTTTGAATTCAATTATCATCGCACTAGAGCTACAGGAGGGTTATTGGCAACGCAATTTAGAATTTAGAACCACAGTAAAGTGACCAGCCGACACCTGATAGGCATCCAACACAACTGTTGAGGACGAGATCCGTAAGCAGCATTGGAACTTTAAAGCATATTTAACATGCACTCTCTCTACGCGGGACATTATTCGAACATTTTTGGCTGCACAGGCTGTTTATAGGTCGATAGTTATTTTGGTGATGCATGGACCCAATCCAGGGACCTTCCGCATGCAAGGCAAACCGACTGGTCTTCCCCGAACCAAAGGTTATTTAAGAAAGAGGGGGTAAAAAAAACAAGCGGTAGCCAAATGTATTTCCAAAAAAAAAAGCTAAGGGGAAGTTTGATTTCTACCAGAAATGACAGACTCTTTCCTTTTCATATTACAAGCAGTAGATTCTAGATATCAGCCTGTTAGCTATAACGAAAGATGTCTACTGATCGTGCTGTAACGAGATTAAAAAAACATAGCCGGTTTGTTTACGACTTTAAGAGTTGAATTGTTCACAAAACAATGTACGGTTGACTTGCCAATTTGCATAAGTTTCAGTTTATTATTCCTTAAAGTAATTTAACTGAAAAAACTGATTTGAAGTCATAGAAATCAAAATGGTTTAAATAGTCAGCACATCGTGGACTTAGCGAGTATTTTTAATCAAAAGTATTTGTCACTTTAAAGTCGATTACTGACTAATTCAATTACATTTTTACCAGTGTAAATGATACAATTCGATGAGTTTTAAAGGACTGTTGTTTTCAAAAGAAATTAGTTCATGCAACTTCCCCATCATTTGAGTTACTAAAGTAACCTTTTTGTAAATATAATGCAGTTAATAGATGCAGGGTGGATTGATTTAAATCAGTTTGATTTAAATCGAGATTAAAATTACATGATTGAAAAAAAACATTGATTTAAATCATTTTTAAGAAATAGGTTAAGAATGCATTTTTAAGAAATAGGTTGGGTGCTGAAAAGGCAGCAAAATCAGTATTTTCGTATAAAGTTCTTAATAAATGAAATGTCATCATGGTAATATTTTTTTTGTGGCTAAATTTACTCTATATGTAGAATCATAAGTTTTAATTTAAGGTTATAATTACCATTAGTATTTATTTTAAGATAAATGTAGTTTTCAGTGTAGCTTTTTTCAACATTAATTTTACTTATATCTAAAGTATGTCTATAACTATTACACTTTTTAAAACTGAATGTTAATTTAAATAGTTCAGATTGTAAAACTAAAAATATAATCCATTTATTAGTTTTTAAAAGTACAAATTTGAAATATTCTTCATTTTAAGCGTATATTAATTTTTTAAGTGATAACTAAAAAAGTTGGTAATCAAATTTCCAAGAATATGCAAGTTAGTATGCAATTAGCATTTAAAAAAAAAAACCATTGATTTAAATCCAAATAATACGATTTAAATCAAATAAATCCAATTTTTATTATTTTTTTAAAAAATCATGATTTTTTTCCACCCTGAATAGATGTAAATATTTTGATTTAAAAAGGTTAATTTTATCGTTGCTTACCCGGTGGAGAAAGAAGCCTTTTGCCGTTCAAGTTGTAGGCCACGCAGATTTTGAGCTCTTCAAAGGTATCCAAAATGTCCAATTTAGTAACAGCGATTCTAATGATACAAAGATAATGAATAGATATTGAAAAGATTTGCAGCTAAAGTATTTTAAATTTTCTTTGTATGCAATTTAAATTACATAGGTGCCAATTTCATGAGATAAATCACAAGCCTTTGTGTGATGAATTGTTATTCTATTTATCACAATATCTATAAAGACATTTCATGTACATCCAAAGAACAAGCTAAGAATATGTTGGCTAAATCTTGCCGTAGCTAAAACACATTCATTGAAAGCCGAGCTTCAAGGTAAGAATTTTTTGTTTCTTCTACACTTGTTAACACGCAATAAGGATCATAAGCACCAGATTTTGAATAAATGTTCACAAAATCCACACTATAGTTAAAAATAGTTTCCTAGGACAGAAGCCACGACCATGGGCGGAGCTATAATAAAACACAAGGAGCAATCAGATGAAACACATATAAATAGTCATGAGAACAAAATATAACAGCTGAAATTTTCTCTTGTTCATCCGATAGCTCAGCGTGTTTTATAGCTCCGCCCATGGTCGTGGCTTCTGTGCAAGAAACAGTTTTAATTCGCTCATCAATGAATTTAGACACGAATACTTACGCCGTGTAACCATTAATCATATGGGAATAACGTAAAAGTACAGAATCCAACCAGCCACATCTTCGTTTTCTCTTTGTTGTTACTCCAATTTCTCCACCCCTTGTTTGCAAAGTTTCACCTAAGCCCTAACAAAATGAACAAACCTTAATTATGTTTTCCCATAATCATTCTAGTGTAGCTTTTTTAAAGGTTAAGGAGAAATGTTTATAAACATTTATTGTATAGAAAATTGATATTTCATTCAGATATTCAAGTGAAAATTGACAGTACAAAACAGTACAATTTAAGAATTATTTTATTTTTAATTATAAGATAAATTTATAAATTTTTTTCTAAAATAATTTAAGCTCATTACCATTGATATTTAACTTTGAACAACTTTTTTTGTCAATTTAAATTAGACTAAATTAGAATTCTTACTTCCCAATTAAATAAAATGATTTAGTGTTATTTCTACTATTTCAAGCTAAATATTCAAGTACAAATCCCGTTAGCTAGACACCCTGATTAACAAAATTATTTAGTATGCAACTAAAAGTGTTTTTTTTAACCCTTTCAGTCCCAAAAGTTTACTACACTACAGAAACATCTGATATTCACAAAATAAGCTTATTTTAGGTCAAATATAAGATTTCCATAAGAAAAAATAATCATTTTAATTTTTTATATGGTTTTTGAAATAATGCCAAATTTTTTTAACTGTGGAAAACAACCAAATAAAAAATATAACCTAAAAACCCTTCGAGTTATATATTTAAAGGCACCTGACCATATTATCAAAAAAAATTAATAGTTATTTTAATCAAAATAGTTTAAATTGTGTTTTAAATATGATGAACTGAAGTGAACTTTTCAAAAATCAAGTAAAACGCTTGCTAGCTATTTTCTGAATAAAAAAAATAGTAGTTCTGATTACTATTGAGATTAATGTAAAATATGGTCTAATAGAACAGAGTGTGAAGAGTCGAATAATGTGTGTTTGGATGTCCTAACGGGGCATAAACATTTAGAAAAAAAATATTGAAAGTGATGATGCCAAATGGCATCACTGGGACTGAAAGGGTTAAAAAAAAGGGATGACTAAAATGTAAGCCTTACATCAAACAGTTCTGTGGGAAAGGGGCCATCTCCAACTCTCGTCGAGTATGCCTTCACAACTCCATACACCTCTCCAATGACCTTTGGGGGGATGCCCAGCCCAGTACAGGCACCCCCTACTGTGCAGTTGGAAGACGTGACATAGGGATAGGTACCTAACAAAAAAAAATAGTGGATTTGTAACATAAACTACAAAATAAACAGTCACCCACACAAAAAACTGCTTGTTATTCGGTTAGGTTTGAATTATCGTCTCACTAGAGCTACACAAGAGCTATTGGTGACAGGCGTCGTATTTTAGAACCACAGTCAAGTGACTAGCCGACACCTGAATAGGCACCCAATGCAACCGTTAAGGGCGACATCGTAAGCAGTGTTAGGACTTAAGGTGCACTTCGTTACACAGGGTATTATTCGCCGGATATTTTTGGCTGCACGGGGCCATTTATAAAGTCAGCAGTTATTTAAGAGCGCTGCCGGGACCCAAACCTGTGACCTTTCACATGCTAGGCGAGTGCCTAACGACTGGGTTCCCCAGCCCAATTTGTAATATAAACTACAAAATAAAATGTCAATTAGAACCACTTCCACACAAAACTACTCTTTACTGTTTGCTAAATTTAAATTTATTTACTAAAGTAAAGCATTTTGTACAAAATTGAAACTACTTAACAGCTTTGAAACATAACCAAACGAAAAGAATCCTAAATACCGATTTAAAAAAATGAAAAATTAAAATAGAATCATTTGCATTAAGATGTCATTATTAATAAATGCTTAAATGGAAATTATAATGTTCATCTACTTTAAAAATGCCTTTCACAGCTTTCTAAGCAAATAATGCAAAGCCGGAAAGAGTAGATTTTTTAGTAGCAAAAATAAGCATATTTGTAACATAAATTGTCTCTTCCACACAAAATTATTCCTTATGGTTTACCAATTTATTTTTACTCTGAAAATATATATTTATATTACTAGCTCTTAAACAGAAGCATGATACGATGTATCAACATTGATACTATTTTCACCTTTGAAACATGAAACATAACTACAAAAGTTTTCAAGTATTCAAAAAATAATGAACTCAAATAGAATAATTTGTATTGAGATCTCATTATTCATTAATAGATTCGTAATTGTAAACTAAAAATTCTGTATGCTTTTTAAAATTAAAAAAAATAGAACACATTGCATCGCAAACAAATCAAAGAACCCCACTGTGACATTTACTACGAAGTTATTCCAAACTTATTTATCACAAAAACAAATTCTTCCATTTTTTTTATTTTAAAGAAATTCTTATCTCTAAGGTTATAAATGTAGTGTATACGCTAAAAAGAGAAGTTTGAGATATCTGCAATTGGCAGATAAACAAGAGTATCTACAAAATTTAATTGATTATTTTTCTTGTTATAAATCAATAAAAGATTACAACCTATAAAAAAAGCACAATTCATCTTTGGACAACTGGCAAGACAGAATCATTTATTTTACACTTATATCAAGTACTTAATTCAATTTAATTTTACTTCAATGTATTTTTGTAAACGTATTACTTTTTAGGGATGAAGGGAAAACAAAATTTAAAAAAAAAATGTATTTAATTTGAAAATATTGTTTAAGAATATTACCAAAGTCAATATCCAGCAGTGCCGCATTTGCACCTTCAACCAATACTTTTTTCCCAGCTTTAATTGCTTCATGAAGGTAAGTGACAGTGTCGGTAACAAATGGAGCAATAGATTTTGCATATTCCTAAAAATATAATATTAAAACATTAAATTATGCATTAAATGGAAAACAAAAACACTAAATCTAACTTTTTGAAGTAGCTAAGGTCTTTGATTTGACTGATTAAAGTTAGAGCTAAACATAGGCTACTGAAGACTACTATGTAGGTTTTAGGGTTAGACTGTCTTGTTTTTTTTAGGAGTTGGGCCTCTGGAGTGAAATTGTACGATAGTGAGCTATTGTGGGTTATAGCCAGGGCCTGATCTTCCATAAGGCTTGTTAGGTCCGGGCCTAGTGACCCCAAATTTTAGGGGTCCCTAAATTCTAGTTCCTATTGTGCTAAATGCTGTAAATCCACAAAATATCAGTAAACTAAAAAGAAAATCGGATATTCAACTTTTTTTTTGTCCAATTTCGACACAGAAGTTGACCAAACATGACTGTTTTGATGGATGTTTTTAAGGAAGCCTGTAAAATTGTAGCAAAAATGTTATACCTAGGTCATGTAGCACCATCATTACTGAAAATCATAACATATTCCCTAAAGGAGCTACCAAATTAGGTTGGGTCTATAGTCTGAGATTTCATAGAACAGGCTGTGTTTATAAGTTGTAATGAAAATTTTCTATATTTGGTACATTGTTCAAGGGAACATCACTTTATACAGCTGTAAAAGGTTTTGGGGGCGAATTTTACGGTCAAACCAAATATGCTGCCAAGTTCCTCAATCAACAAACTAATGTGCCTAAAAAGTATTTTTTCTATCATAACTGAGATTTTGACCCAGTATGACATTATTTTACGAATAGCTTAACTTAGATTAAGTAGATGAAAAATAGAAACATTGCCAAATCGAAAACTTAATTGGTAAATTACTTGAATATAATTTGAGCTTTATTTTAAAAGTGTGCGAAGAACGTTAAATAATTTTCCAGTGTTTTTATTAGGATGGAAGAGGTCTGAATGGTGAATTTTGAAAAAATTCATCTGCAGACTTCTGTAAAATCACTGCACCATAATTCTCTTTATAAAAAAAAACTTATCTTAATCAAGAGCTTTTTATAATGAGAGTAGGTACACAATTAAATAGGATTTTATTATATTTTACTACAACCTAACAAATTTTGTTAAAAAATTGAAAATGCACTGAAAAACTTCTTTAAACTAATTATTTGGCACAGATATGATTGCTTTTACATGCTTACCTTATATTTTGTTACTTCTTGTTCAACATCTACATTTAAACTTGGATGTTGGTTCATATACATCTTCAAAAGATTTCTGAATCTGGGGAAAAAAGGTAAAATTTCAATGCTTTGAATATATAATTTAAATACGGACAATACCCTTTCCCTCCCCTTAAGATAAACAATTTAAAAACAATTTTATAGTGCTATGAGAAGGAAACATTAAAAAGGTGGTTTTTTTTTAAGTTTGTAAAATCATAGAAAAAAACAATTTTTTAAATGCACTAACTTTATTAACTTTTAAAATTTAGTCACTGAGAAGTCATTTAAAAAAAATACATATTTTATAAAGTGGAAACAAGTTTGCATATTTACAGAATTTTTTTGGTAACTGTTTCTTCTTCAAAAGGTTGATAAATGAGAACTACCCTTTGAAAAAATCTATTAATGATTGGTACAAAAAACAATTATATATTGTTTTAGGCCTTTAATCCTGAACTGAAACAACACTTGCTTAATGAAAAAAAAAAGCTTTTTCAAATTCTTTAGCTTTTTTAAAAGGGTTTTAATTGCCCACAAATCCATACTAGAGCTTTTCTGAGCAGACTAGGTTCATTGATGTCCTAAGAGAATAAACCTGGCAACAGTGCTATTCAATCTTGAACTATAAAAAATAGTCTTTCTGAACAGATCTCCCACTAAATAATCAAAATTCCAACTGTGTTATCTTAAAATATCAAACTTTCACACTTAACAGACATTAAAGCAGACTTAAGACCATAGCAATACAGTAGTTATTTTCATGCAATGTTCCCAAATAAAGTGAATTTTTTTATAGTGCCCAATCCAATTTAAGCTCCGACTCAGCTTTATTTAACCCTCAACATGATATAGGATTAGGATAATTACTAGGTATTCATAGATTAAGCAAGTACAAATTTTGTCGAAAAAAAATACATGTTTAAAACTTAAAAGAATATTTTTTTGGTGACCCGCAGCAAAACAAAATGAAATATGATAACTCACTTTTCCTCAAACACATCAAAGTCTCCCAAAAGGTCTGCCAGGCGTACACCGCTACGACTGGCCTAAAACGGAACAAGGTCATGGAACAAGAAAGTCACACTGGCGGCAACGGTTGCCAGCAACAAAATGGTGGTGTAAAAAACGTCAGGGAATGGCGGAAAACTTACTTTGGAGGAGTAGGTCGGACCGATGCCTTTCTTCGTCGTGCCAATGCTGAAAACGAAAACAGAAGAAAGCTATAAGCTAAAGATTATTAATGCAATACATATTAATAATGGTAATTAAATAAAAGTTTTGCACAAATAATTAAAAGCATCTGTTACAGCGGTTATTTAATACGATAATAATTAGTTACTTTTAGAAATTTGAAGTTACAAGAATGTGAATTTAACCATTTTACCCTTTATTAAAGAGAACCAAGATAACTGAAATTACATAATCATAAACAAATCACAGCAATTAGAATTTATTAAACATTTTTTTTTAATTGGAAAAGTAGTTGCCTTCTTTAATTGGCAACCGACAGCCTTTCTCTATGGGAATAGCAGCGTGTGAAATAACAGAAAAGTAATTTTTTTACTTCCGTACCACTAAAAGAAACTTAGTAACAGTTACTTTTATAAAATCCAACGGAAATACCTAAAAATTTTACTATTACTAGAAACGCAATACTCTAATCCCTCAAAATGTTGCTTTGAACTGGCCTGTTCCATTACGTTTTAAGATGCGACTAATCTTGTTCTAAAAACTGTTTTATAACAAATTACATACTCAGAAAGAGCATTAATATGGAATGCATCGTACAAGAAAAACATTTCGTCATTCAAATATAGGTAGGCACCCAAATACAGACATACTTGGCTTTAAATAAGTTTGTTGAATCGTTTTTGCAGACATATTGATATGTTATTGCAAGTATGTAAAAAATCAAGTTATTTAGTTAACTGTTTGTATTTCAAAAACAAATATTCTTGCTTATAGAAGGGTTTCACAGCCATTAAATTGCTGTATTTGAAAAGTAAAAGGTCACAAAAAATTATAAAGTTCCTTGAAATAAAGCAATTATAAGGCTTTTAAAAAAATGCAGACGGGCATTAGTTACAAGAACATGTATTGGCATCACTTAGGATTGAAATTTTAAGAGAGTGTGCTAACGTGCGAGAATATAGTTTTATTAAAAAAGAAAATAAGTCAGTTGAGGGTTTGTTGGGAAGAATACATTTTGGCTTTGAAAAGAAACCTTTACGGAAAGTCTTACGATTACACATACGAGAAAATTTCAGTATTTATAAGTTGTTTCCAGCAATATTTTCCTTAAAAAAAACACAGAAAATAATAGACAACCTTTTGTTTCCCTTTTCTTGCTCCTGGAGACCATCTACTGTCTGATGAAAGTCGAAAACTGCCAAAATAATAAGTAGCCATTACTAGTTATAATAAATATGCAACACAGAAGTAATTAATAATCCACATTCTCAAAAAGTTCATCTTTCAGCAAATTGACACAGCTTCAATTGTACAAAGCTTACAAATGGAAATTAGGACCAGATGTCTTTATGCCAAGAAAGTAAAACAATGTAACAATAGAAATTAGGAATAGTGTACATCTGGTATCATTTTCAAAAATTTATTTTTTACAAATAATTGCTTCTTAAACATGCAAAGAAAACAGATGTATAAACCTGTCAAGGAACAGTTTTTAAACGATCATATTAAAAGACTGTTGAAAATACTGTGTCAATTTTTCTGATGTTGTAACATGTTTTTTTTTTAAATTAACTTTTAATAAATTAAAAATTAAAATACTGTGAAGGTTTTAAAATCATTTACAATATAAATATTTTTTATATTGAAAAAAAATCCAAATTAAAATATCATGCAGAGAAAAAAAGTTAACACTTCATCCAAAAAGCTTTTTATTATTCATTAGGTTCAATTCAAGTTTAACAAAATCTAGTTAGTCTATTTGTAAAAATCTCGTAACTAAATGTACTAAATTTGTAATTGGATTCTGTCTGTAAAGTAAGAAATAATGTAATTAAATACCTATAGATATGTAATACCTATATGAGCACGATCAGAAAGAAGCACACGACCTTCTAGATGGGCAAGACCTTTATCTTCGTTTTTCTTGATTTCTTCAAAAAACTGGGGCAGATTTATGACGACTCCATTACCTATTAAGTTAAAAAGTGTATAGTATTACAAAAAACCAAACCAAATATAATTCATTTCAGTAAAAATTTGTTTCAAAAATTTGCTGGAAAATGATCAAGAAAAAAGCTGAAAGGTAGTCTAAAAATATATATGCTTTAAATGACAAGACAGTTAAATATTTGGTATCTCTATATATATGTAAAATAAGTTGACAGGGAAACTCAGATAAAATTTAGCCTTTTTTTAATTAGTTATTCATCGCGATAGGTTTGAGTGTTCGTCTGAAGTCAACAATGGATGAATACCGAATGCCCACAAAAATGGCGAAAATTGTACAACGCTCCCAGACGGATCAATCAAAAATTAGGAATTTGTTATAAGAAAGGTTTTAAAAGGTCAACATGTAGGAAGGACGTATTCAGGAAAGCTCTGGGGGGTCATTCCATGTCAAATCAACCAATAAAAATACGTTTTTATATACCTGAGAGACTGGCACAATGTTCAAAGGCTTAAGAGAAATAGTCCATTTAGCATGGTGGCCCAAGCAAATCTGTTGGTAAGCGACGTGGAACAACATCACTTGGCTCAATACGTTGATCCTTCCGCAGGTCTTCCTAATGTATTTTTCCACACGGAGCTTCTTGTCCAAGTGAACAAGCAGGATGATCCTCCTGTCTATCTAAAGCAACTGGCACTCGAAATTATTAACAACATCCCGACTGACGCTATTAAAACCTACACTGACGGCAGTAAAAACGAGAGGGGCGAAACTGGCAGTGGAATCTATATAATTTCAAATGATAACTACATGAAGATTCAGAGAAGAAATCCCGACGGCTGCTCTGTCTTTCGTAGCGAGCTTATTGCCATTAACGAAAGTCTTGAATATATTGCGACTGCTACAGCAGGGAAAGAAATATGGATCCTAACTGATAGCAAGAGTTCTGTCCAGCACTTGGCTAATTGGTCCGGTGTAAGAGACAAAGTGGGAGTTTCTATCCTCAAAAAGCTAAAAGAACTGTCCATAGATCATCAAATCCACATACAGTGGATTCCCTCTCATGTCGATCTCGAAGGGAACGAAATGGCAGATGCGCTGGCCAAAGCGGGAGCTAGTGAAGTATTGGTTCCACTTGAGCCTCTTACCTACTCAGAGGCTTACTCAAGAGCTAAGTCGCGGGAAAAAACGAAATGGTCCACCCCCCCAGTACATCAATGGTATCGATGCCATCGACCTGGCGGCTCCTTGGCGCTTAAATGTGACAGGCCGGGTCAGACTGCAATCACCCGTTTCCTCAGTGGGCACCTCAGAACTATGACATTTTCAGATGGTTTGAGAACTTTTGACACATGCACCAAGTGCTCCTCTGCGCGGGCTTCACCATCCCACATCTTGGAGTGCCTGGGGCTCAATTATCAAGATCTCCTGGAGAGCCCATTGCTGGTCCTGGACTTTCTCGGGGTGTTTGGCTTCATGGACCTGGTCTAGCTCCGCTGGACTTTGGGGATCGGCAACAACAACAACACAACGTTTTTGAACCTTGACCTCTCCGATTTTTCTGATTTTTGGTTTATAGTTAGTACTAATAGAGCTAATGAAAAATCCAAATTTTTAAATTTTTAAAAAAATTATTTTTTAAGTTATGGACTTTCAAAAAGTCAAAAATTGCAAAAATTTGAAAAACTTTGATACCTTTCAACAGCCGTAAAACAAAATCTTGTTGACATATGGATCTACAATTTATGCCATTCTCTTCATATTAATATGCTCTTTAAATTGATGTGCTACATGGTCATTGTCGAAATTTTTTAAATTTTTGGTGCAAATTTAAAAAATTTAAATTTAAATAACAAAAAACATGTACCCTTCAATTTTTTTGAAAAAAATATATGTTATGAAGGCATTCATTGACTATCTATATGCCAATTTTCAGGATGGGGCAACAAGGGGTTCATACAAAAATAAATTTTCTTCCGAAACAATTTAGAAAATTTCTTTATGTTTAGATAATTAAAAAATTAACAAAATGAGTTCAATTTGACTGAGAAGTATGTGTAGTATCTCATTTTAAAGGAAATTTTGTAAACTTTAATTTGAAACAAAATTTTAAGCATTAATTTTTTAAAAAAATTTTTAGAATTTTAAAATTTTGAAAATTAAATTTTTTCTCTGAAAAAGTATGTGTTACATATCAAATTAAAGGGAATTTTAAGTGCTTTATATTAGTGTATAACACTAATATGTTTACAAAACCAAATTAAATATGTCAAGAATTTTAAAATTTAATTTTTTTTAAGTTTTTGTCAAATTTATTTAACTTTTTTAAACGTGCATGTGTTATACATCGAATTAAAGCACTTAAAATTCAATTTGATTTGCTGTATAACACATGCATGTTCAATGAGAAAAATTTAATTTGTTAAAAATTTAAAATTCTAAAATTGCTTTTTTATTAATTAAAATTTTATTTCAAATCAAAGCAAGATTTCGCAATTAGGTTTTAGGCTTTTTAAAGTAGGTTTTATGGACTTAAGTCTAATTGTTAAAAAAAATTATCATAAAAATAGATATTCTCTGATAAATATAATTTTTCTCTTTTAACATACAAGTGTTATGTATTCAATTAATGTCAATTTCCCTCTCAAATCAGCATTTACAATGACAGTTTTCCGCATTTAAAATAATATAAATTATTTAAGCTGTCTAATTTCTGAATTTAAAATTTAAAAAATGGTGTCTTCAAAAGTTTTCAAAAAATTATAAAATTTAGTTTGTACTAATAGTTTTAAAAATAGCAGTTTCAGAGTGGGGTACTAGTGGATTGATTTATAAAAAAAAAATAATTTTGTTAGCAGTTAGTATAATTTTAATTGTACAAATGGATAAAATATCCATGCCAAAAGAGCCACCCTATTTGTACAAAGGAGAATATTTTCTACTCCTTTCCATCCCACCCCACATTCTCTAAGATAAACAAACTTGCATATTTCTTCTCTTTTTGAGGAGGCCTTTTAGGGGGCCCTCATGAGAATCCCTTTGATCTTGTGGGTGGGTGTCTTTAAGGTGGGAGGAGTGGAATAATTATTTATGAGATCACATGGTTAAGAAGGACTTTATTTGGGGGTGGGGTGAAGGGTATTCTTTTAGGAATTCTTTCATTCTCTATGTGACTGTCAAAGTGTAAGCATGTATCTTTAGTTAGTTTTAACTAGTTGGTGACTTATGATTTTAAAGATCTTCTACAAATTTGATTCTATTTTATAGTACAGATAGTAAATATATTTAAATTATCACAGTTATTTTGATTTTACTTGTACTGCAAGTTAGTTTGGTTGCTCCTGAATGAACATTTTCTAAATGACTTAATAGTAGGAGAACACTATTTGGAAATAGTTGAATAACTTAGAATAGAAATGTCGAACAAAAAGAAGAAACATAGTTTTGAAGAAAAAATTAAATGTTGTAACCCTTTTGGTGAGGTTAATCATCAAAAGAAAAAACAAAACTTAAGAAATGTTTTAGAATGGATGTGTTCTCTAGATTTAGGTATTAAGATGAATATGAAAATATGCACTACATGTAGAAAAAATGTTAAAAAGTATGCTGGAAAGCCTCCATCCCCAAGTACAAGCCCACAAATTGATACTCCTTTTACTGATTCTGAGGCAGCAAAAGATTGTTTTAACCAATCACTTGAATTACTTGGGGAGTCACCTCAAAAGAAGCAAAAGCTTAGTGTTTTTAAGAAGAAATTAGTAACTATAGAAAAGAACCTTGTACCCAGTACAAGCACATGTTCTAGTGAAGCCCAGCAAAACAAAGTTAAAGAAGTAGATTCTGAAATTATAGCTCAGTTAAAGTCAAAGTTTTCTCAAACATCTAAGCGCAGTGAAAAAATCACTATATTAACGATATTGCCCCAGAGCTGGAGCTGTAAAAAAATTGAAGAAGAATTTGGGGTTAGCAATTATATGGCTCGAACATCAAAAAAATTGGCAACTGAAAAAGGTATACTCTCAACACCAAACCCAAAACCAGGCAAGACGTTAAACGAAAACACTGCTGAACTTAACAAAGGTTTTTACAATAGTGACGATGTCAGCCGAATGATGCCAGGAAAAAAAGACTTTGTTACTATAAGAAGTCATGATGGGTCAAAAGTTCAAGTGCAAAAGCGTTTAATTTTAGCCAACATCTCGGAAATCTACCAACTGTTTAAGGAAAAGTTCCCAACCCTCCGCATCGGATTTTCAAAGTTTTGTGAATTACGACCCAAAAACTGCATATTGGCTGGGAAAAGTGGTACACATACAGTCTGCGTGTGTACCCTTCACCAAAACATGAAACTGATGATAAATGGCGTTGGCCTTCAGAATATGACTTTAATAGGAATTGAAACCCCACTGAAGACATATCATGACTATCTAGCACAGATAATGTGTAACCCTCCTTCAGAAAAGTGCTACATGAACCAATGCCAAGAATGTTGTGGTACAACGGTATTAAGAGAATCAATGATCAACACTTTTGAGGCTGAATCAATTGAGGAACTTACCTACAAACAGTGGACTTCTACAGACAGATGTACAATGGAGACCTTCACTAAAAACGCAGATGAATTTATAGAAGAATTTTTAGACAATCTTTTAAAACTTAAAACACACTCATTTATTGCCAGCAGACAAAAAGAAAGCTATTCTCAGTTTAAAGAAAACTTATCTGAAAATGAAGTTTTAATTAACTGTGATTTTGCTGAGAACTATTCTTTCATTTTGCAAGATGAAGTACAATCATATCATTGGTCAAACACACAAGCTACACTTCACCCCTTCATTATTTATTATAAATGGCAAGGGACAGTGAAGCATTTGCAGTATGTGTTTATTTCTGACTGTTTGGAACACAACACGTTAGCTTTCTACGTATTCCAAAGAAAATTAATTTCTATTTTGAAAAAAAAGCTACCTTTTGAATTGAAGAAAATAATTTATTTTTCTGATGGAAGTGCAGCTCAATACAAGAATCGGAAAAACTTTTTAAATCTATGTCTCCACAAGGCTGACTTTGGCGTAGAAGCTGAGTGGCACTTTTTTGCCACTTCCCATGGCAAGAGTGCGTGTGATGGATTGGGAGGAACCGTCAAACGATTAGCTGCAAGAGCCAGTCTGCAAAGACCCTTTAAAGATCAAATCTTAACACCTGAAGACCTTTTTAAATTTGCTGTTGAAAACATTTCAAACATAGATTTCGAGTACTGTAATATTGAACAATATATAGAAGTAGAAAAGGAACTTGCATCTCGATTCATTGAAGCTAAAGCAATAGTGGGCACTCAGAAATTGCATGCGTACATACCAGTGACTGAAAATAAGCTCCTTACTAAACCTTTTTCATCAAGCACTGACACAAGCACAGAAACTGTAACCACTATAGATTACATTACACCCACTGATCTAAAAGAAATTACTTCAGGATTTGTAACAGTGCAATATGACAAACATTGGTGGCTTGCTTGCATTCTTGAAAAGATTGGAAGTGAATTCAGAATAAGTTTCCTACATCCAAAAGGACCAGCCAACTCATTTTTTTACCCTAACCCGAATGATATTTTAACTGTCCCAGGTAGTACTTTGTTACAAAAAGTTGAACCAACTACTACAACTGGCAGGGTGTATGTCCTAACTAAGTCGGAATTAAACCTCTCATCTCTTGCTTTGGAAAGATATTTATTAAAAGCCAAAAAATAAATAGTTATCCTGTGACAGTGTGTATTTGTAATGCCCAATTCCAGTAATTTTATGAATATTAGTGCAACAATGTAAATTTTAGGAGTAGTACAAGTCCCATCAAATATTGCATATATTTTTATTATAAATTGTTTTTAGAATACTTTTTTGAAAATTTTGAACAAATGCATTTATAAAAATGACTACTGTGTTACATGTAATTTAAAAGGCCATAAAAAGTTTAAAAATTGTATATTTTTAAATATTAGTAAACAAAACTAAATTTTAGTTATGCCATGCAATTTTTTTTAAATTTTACTTAATCAATTTACATAGTTTTAATCAATTTTATAGTTCAGAGAAAAATTTGTCAATGAAAATGAAATTTTATGATAATTTTTAAACAATTGGATTTTTAAGTCAAATTGAAGTAAATAAATTTTCATTTCAAAAGGTATATTGCAAAACTCTTTTAATCAAATCTATTGCTATCTATATGCCAATTTAATTTTTAGAATGAAGAGACAATAGCTTCATACAAAAAAAAAAATTATTTTCCAAAACAATTTCTTTTTTTAAATTCTTTATGTTTGGATATTCAAAAATTTACAAAATGAGTTCAATTTGACTGAGAGGGATTTTATTATCTCATTTTAAAGCAAATTTTATGGACTTTGATTTGAAATAAAATTTTATTTAATAAAAAGAGTAATTTTAAAGTTTTACACTTTTGACAAATTAAAAAAAAAATTCTTTGAAAATGCATGTGTTAAAAATCAAATCAAAGGGAATTTTACGTGCTTTAATTTGATGTGTAACACATGCATGTTTTAAAAAAATTAAATTTGGCAAAAACTTTAAAAAATTAAATTTTTAAATTCTTGACATATTTAATTTGGTTTTGTAAACATGTAAGTGTTTTTCACTAATATAAAGCACTTAAAATTCCCGTTAATTTGATATGTAACACATACTTTTTCAGAGAAAAAAATTAATTTTCAAAATTTTAAAATTCTAAATTTTTTTAAAAAAATTAATGCTTAAAATTTTGTTTCAAATTAAAGTTTACAAAATTTCCTTTAAAATGAGATACTACACATACTTCTCAGTCAAATTGAACTCATTTTGTTAATATTTTAATTATCTCAACATAAAGAAATTTTCTAAATTGTTTCGGAAAAAAATTTATTTTTGTATAAACCCCTTGTTGCCCCATCCTGAAAATTGGCAAATAGATAGTCAATGAATGTCTTCATAACATATATTTTTTTCAAAAAAATTGAAGGGTACATGTTTTTTGTTATTTAAATTTAAATTTTTAAAATTTGCACCAAAAATTTAAAATTTTTTAACAATAGCCATGTAGCACATCAATTTAAAGAGCATATAAATATGAAGAGAATGGCATAAATTGAAGATCCATATGTCAACAAGATTTTGTTTTACAGCTGTTGAAAGGTATCAAAGTTTTTCAAATTTTTGCAATTTTTGACTTTTTGAAAGTCCATAACTTAAAAAATAATTTTTTTAAAAATTTAAAATTTTGGATTTTTCATTAGCTCTATTAGTACTAACTATAAACCAAAAATTAGGAAAATCGGAGAAGTCAAGGTTCAGACCATTGGTTGATTTGACATGGAATGACCCTGGGGGAAATGATCATAAGGCGACTGTTCGTCACGACAGGGTGAAAGTACTAAGTGATATTAAGGATATGTGAAAAGGTTAAGTTTAATAGAGGTCAAAATATAAGTTTTTGAGGGGTTTAAGTCAGATATCATAGATAGGTATATAATACTATTTCCTTATATTTTGTTTTCTGCTATGGCAACAATCAAGTTTGTTTAAACTTCCGCCAACGGTAAAAAGCATATGCTCTTGATTTACTGTAAAAGTTATATAAAATTCATTATTAGTTGTGAAACAACAACTTTAGGACAGATTCAGTACGTTTACATTTAATGTACGTTTAATGTGTGAAAATACAAATAACTTCGATCAACTGAACTACCAAACACAACTGTTATAAAAAACATGTGGAATTCACAGGCTTGCTGAAATCCAGTTACGTCAATATGTTCATTATTTTATAGTTGAAAAAGAAAAATTCAAATTGTTTTTAAACATAGTTTCTAAGTGTTGGCGGTTACCAATTTAGTTACAAATGGATCTTAGCTAGAAAAAAGTAACCCCTGCTTGCTATCATTCGCAAACCCACAGGAACTCGCTTTGCTTGCACACAGTTCACTTAAATGTTTGTCCAGCCTTTACCAGACCTTTTAAAATAAAATTATTACTATTATCTACTTAAAAACTTTTCATTTCAAGCATAATTTCCAACTAAATGTACAAATGGGTCATTCCATTTCATACAAGGTTGAAAGCAAAAAAAAATGATTAGGCAATCAATGAAAAAATAAACTTACCAATGATGGAAACGCACTGTTTATTTATGACACCACTGGGTAAAAGATGAAGGTCGTATTCAGTGCCTTCAACAACTACAGTGTGACCAGCATTGTTGCCACCCTATAAAGTAAACTGGTCTTAAAATTGGAATATTGATTTACAATTACAGCTTTTGTAATGCAGTATTTGGATAGCAAGAAAAACTTTTCTATACACATGAAAACTATTCCTAAAATTGGAATATTGATTTACAATTATAGATTTTCTAATGCAATAGCATTTGGAAAACATTTCTATATTATAAAAAAATGGAATATTTTTGTATTAGAATGATATTTAACAAAATACTTACTTGCTTGCTTTCATGCATGTTATTATTGATAACATGGTTGAGAATTATTCAAAGCTTAACTAGCACGTCCATAAATGTACTTTTTATTCAGATTTAATTATTGTTCTCAAGTCAAATTTGAAGGGCTCAACCCCTCTCCTCAAAAATAATATGGCTATACACCCGTTTCTGCCATGTTAAAACTGCTTTCAAACTTACTTTCTCTTATAAAGAAGTCTTAGTGAAAGGTAAAACAGCAGGTTGTTAGTAAAATTCTGAATACATAGATGTACAAACTACAGGGTGATGCAAACAAAAGTGGCCCCAGTCCAGAGATAGGAATACGTTGAAATGATTGGCGAGAAAAACTCTTGAAGCCGCCTGAACCTGTTTTTGCAGTGGTTGGATCGGATTAGCTTCACATTAGAGCTACTCATAGACTAGTGGCGAGTTCAGATCTTAGTTTGTATTGTATGAAGACTTCCCATAATGCAAATTTTGTGTCTTCCAATCAATTTAGAATGTTTTGTATTACCAAAAACAAAAAGGTCCGATTCTCTAGAATAAATAACGACCGAAACAATAAAATAATCACAAGTGAGAACTTTGCTTAATCAGCTCTACAAACCTTGCTTATATTTCATTTTAACTAGCTTCTAAAACCGTAGCGTAGTTGCCGGAAAATAAGTCGCCAAGCGTTTGTTTGGGCTTAATATTGAAGCGATCAATAGCTTCAGTTAGCAAACCTGTTTTTGTATTGGTTTTAGACTTGGCAACTTTTCTGTTGTATTCTTATCTCTAGACCGGGGCCACTTTTTTTTTGCCTCACCCTGTATATTGGAATATAAATTACAATTAACAGGATAAAAAGAATGATTACAAGTAACAGTATTTGAAATTAATAATACTACATTTTTATGGAGCTCCCTAAATTTTATTATTATTTATTCTGCATTTGCTGAACTTATATATTCTTTTTCTATACTGCTAACTGCACCTGTTTAAAATAAACAGCTGCAGACATCCAGTTAAGGGGGTATTGGACACAAAATCTTCAAAAAAATAAAAAAAATATTATCTTAAAAATAACACAAATATTTTGGAATATAATTTAAAACAAAATTTTTATTCATATCTGCAGTAGAACTTGAGATATGTAGCTTTTTGTGTCATAACATCTGTGTTGGCCAACCACGTTTATAATTTTTGCTTCCTCGTAATATTTCATAGGATTAACATTATCGAATCTTTAGTCGTTCGGGCGGTTTGGAGAGCTTCAGTTAGGAAAGGGATAAACTTCAAAGCTGTTTTTCTCCTTGATCGTGTTTTGGATGATTTCTTGACTTTAAATTGATATAAGTCAAAATCTACTGCCCATAGAATGTTAAAATTTTCCACACATATTTTTCAAACATATATCTTTAATTTGTCTTCAGGAATTAGTTGTAAATAATTTATTTTTTAAAAATTTCAATATTTTTTTTAAAAAAAACTATGGCAAATAACAAAAATCGGTAAGGATAGTTTGTTAAATACATTTTCCTGTTTATAAAAATGCTAAATTTTTGTTTGTCAATAAATAATTTTTTGACCTGTAACAAAAATAAGAAACATCACTTTTTGACACATTTTTTTTTAAGTAATGATAATTTAAAACCTTTGACTATCTAAAAGTGTAAGTATATTTAGTATCCATTTATGGGGGAAAAATTAGATTGATAGCTGCAATATTAAAAAAAAAAGTTAAAAGTGACCCATACCCCCTTAACCCAGTTTTTTTTTACCTGATAATACCTTTTAAGAATTTGTCATCAGTTAACACATAGAAAAATTTTTTGCTAAAAATGCACTTTGGTGCACAATCTGGTGGATTCTGTCACAGAATTTAAATTAACTAAATAACAAAAACTAGTTCATATAGCAAACTAGTGAATTTTTCCTATTAAAAGTTAAATATGAAAAAAAGAAAAATATATATAAGAATATTTCCTCCTTTCACAAAATAAAATGTTACCATTTAAAGGAGCAGGTCTCCAAACCAAAGTGTCTGTAAATCAAATTGAAAAACATTTTTTGAAGCCAAATTACTCAAAATTTTTGTTATATGATAATAAATTGATTTGAATGGTTTCTTACTTTCCAACAAATAATTTTATAATAAAATATTAAAACAAATTTCAAAAAGTGGTATTATAGAGAGAGACCCTAAGTCAGATAGGTACATTAATCATATAAAACAAACGATTGTAAAATAAAAATATATTCAATACAGGTGAAGTAATAAGGCTTAAAAAATTATTTTTTCAATTCGATTTACAGACATTTTGGTTTGGAGATCTACTTTCCCATCCCATATTAAAATACAATGATTGGAAGGGAGTTAAACATTGTCTACAAAATTATATCTTCCAAGCATTCCCGAAAGCCCTCGATTTCACTGTACAAGAAATAAAGATTGAACAAAAGACAATTTTTTCTTAATCAGTCAAGAACATCATCCTTTAGGTACTCCCAACTTCTATTCTTAGCCCAAGACAATTGTTCCAATCAGCCCCACCCACTTCGGAGAGGCTTTCCCAATTGGAACAGTGCCAGTGATGTCACAATCTCTTACAACATGTGCAAAACCTAAATAATGGAATCGGCAGTTTTAAAAAAGAAACAAGGTAAATATGGAAGCCACTGTACTTGTTCTTCAAGCTGTCAATTTAGTGGGGCTGTTAAGCTTTCTTGCAACAGAACTCAAACCATGCCAAGTTGGGGTTTTCAATTAAATAAGTTTAGTTTATTTTGCAGGATAGATTAGATGCCAAAAATCTTAGTTGATAACTGCGTTTTGATTAAGGGAAAATGGGACTGGTTCTCCAAATTAAAGTGTGTCTGTATAATTGAAAAAAAAATCTAAGCTACCTACATTATCCCTATATTGAACTATTGAATAATTTCACAACTATTTTTTTATATAAAAATTTTTAACTGGCTTACAGGACACTATAATCCCATTTTTAGAAATTAATTTAAATATTTTGATGCAAGATTATCAATGGAAAATTAAACAAATATTCAAATCAATTTCATAAAGTGGGATTATAGAACAATGTAAGCCAGATACATTTATCGTGTTAAAAAAAACATTTGTAAAAATATTCAATAGGCTTGTTTCACTAGGGATCTTGAAACAGTTCCACAGTCTTGTTTTCATTTTTCTGGAATTACTTTTGCCATGGTATTCCAAATAGAGTTTTCTAAGAATATTTTAATAGCAATTTTTTTTAATTCCAACTTCTTTCAAACTAAGTCTTCCTTGATAAATGATTAAAACAACCAAGAAGTTGCAATTTAAAAAAATAACTAAAAATACTTATTCTTATAAGAAAAATCAATATCGAATATCAACAAAAGTAATTCCAAAAGTTGAAAACGACTGTAAAGCTGCAGCCAGATCCCACATGAATCAAGCCCATACAGAGAGTAAATGTGAAGTGATATAATTTCCTTTTTTTTTTTGTTTTTTTTTTGCAGTAGATTAAAAGAGACTTTAGATTGGAACCTGCACCCATTCCTTAAAAGATTTGAACTTAGGAGGCTGCTAATGACTTAAGCAGATTCATCCCTTTTAATTCAACTAATTAAAAATTATAAATCAGCAGAAATGCAGCAAAGACATGAACTACTACTCAGAAGGAGGAAAAGATACTCATTACATTTGAAAGAAAAGTCTAAGAAAAATATTTTATCCAGTCCTAGATGGAGGTGTCGAGAATTCTAAGTAATCTAGAGTTAGTTATACAAAAAAAAAGGTGTAAGTGAACATGATAAAAGTCAAAAGGCTTCAATGGCTCAAACAACTCGAGCAAATGAGGGAAGAGAGTGCCACAAAAAAATCTATAGAGGAAAACCAGAAGGAAGGAGAATTGGAATTCCCAGGAAGAGATGGCTGGACGAGGCAAAGGTTAGGTTAGGTTTGAATTAGCGTCACACTAGAGCTACACAAGGGCTATTTGCGACGGGCGTCGTATTTTAGAACCACAGTCAAGTGATGAGCCAACACCTGAATAGACACCCAACATAACCGTTAAGGGCGACATCTTACGCAGCGTTAGGACTTTGAAGGATATTTGGTGTGCACTCCCTTACACAGGGTATTATTTGTCGGACATTTTTGGCTGCACGGGCCGTTTATAGGTCGGCTGCTAATTTGGTAATGCCTGGACCCGAACCTGGGACCTTTCGCATGCAAGGCGAGTGCCTAACCGACTGGGCTCCCCAGCCCCCGGACGAGGCAAAGGAAGACCTAAGAAGGATGGAAGTAAAAATTGAAAAGTTAAAGAAAAGGATAGGAAGAAGTGGCACTGTGTATTAAAGAAGGTCAAGGTCCTTCAAGGACGGTAGCAGTAAGGAATAAAGCAAATCAGCAGAAAAGTTTAGACTAACAAGTTTTGAAAGTTTATTTTGGGAGAAAACGTTATGTGATCCTTGTACCCCATTCCCATAAAAATATATATTTATATAGTTGAATGCGGTACAACTACATTCATCGTATCGTTGGTCAAATGACAAAACCACGAGTGTGCAAAATCACAGGGATGTCACACTCACGGCGATGGAAAACCATCATACTGATAACTGATAAGCCCACCGTTTTCAAAAATCACCCATCCTTAGATTTGCCTCCACTTGCAGTCGTGGTTTTGCCATTTGACCGACAATATCATAGGAGGGGAAATGGAAATAAGTGCTAATGGATAGATTATTTGCACCTAAATTGTAATCATTTTTTCAAATACGTATGTAAACTAGATAGACAATTATTCAAAATTTTTACTTTAAATTAAAAAAATCAATTGTATTACACATACTCTCCACATCGTGACTAAAGAGTAAAAAAGTCAAGAGTTTTCCCAAAAAAATTTTAATTGAACCAGTAACAGGCAACTCTTTAACAATTATTACCCAACACAGTTCAAGTGACCATATTTTGGATGGTCCCGACTTCATTTGCCATTGCCTGACACATGGGGGGGGTCAATAAATAATTGTCGTCTTTGCAATTAATAAAAAAAATTCAAGTAACATGTAATAGGTCAGACCCCAGCAAGTGGACGAAAGACCCTAACCACCACAATCAAATATATTATAAATTTGTACACGATTAGAACGGAGCAGAAACAGGTGTTATTACAAGTTAATGTCTCCAACCTCCAAAAAAAAAAAAAATCGCCGGTACAAAAATTATTTACACTTGTTACACTGTAAGTACAAAATTTTAACCGTGCTGCTGTACAAAATTGGATACACACGTAATGAAGATTACCAAAGACAGAAACAATGAACATCTATTAAATTCAATAAATGAAACACAAACACTTACTTGACACCGGCACACGACATCAGAGTCACAAGCCAGCATGTCGACGACTTTACCCTTTCCCTCGTCGCCCCACTGGGCTCCCAAGACCACGGTAACTTTTTGGGACATATCCGTTTTTAATTTTTTCGAATGTCCGTTTGCACTCATAACTTTCTTGAAATTAATAAAAGATAAAAGTCACCCCCAAACACACGAAGCTCGAAAAGATGACCTTCGCAGACGGCGCAATAAAATCGTAAATAGGGATGGATTCGAGAAAACCGGAACTGGTTATACCGAGGAACCGGTGTTGTGTTTCAGTTAAACTGGTATTCGGTTGAGTTGTTATTGAAACAGGAAAACCGTTTCCTCCTTTATAACCGGTTAAATTGAGAACCGAGTTTTTTTACAAAAACTGCTATCCCTAATCATAGAAGATCACGAGTCTTTCTATTCGTCGATCATGTACCGTTAGCTCCGCCCCTTAGGAATGACTACGATAACGATTAAATAAAGATTGTAACTGATATTATTATCGAGAATCGAACTCGAAAGGGTTTTGCGTCAGAAAATATTATCTATTATATATCATTTAAGGTATGTAAATTGTGTGTTTACAACTTGAAATAAACAAACAGATAGGAACTTCAGAAGCCCCCACTCCTCAGTGGCCGGGAGTGATAATCGACAAGCCTCTTACCGAGAAGGTTCTTTTTCCTAGCCATACTGTATTTTTGTGTGGGAGAAAACATTCCTCGGAAAATCACTGGGGTGACGAGAACACTGCGATATACGTGCTCGTTAAATCTGTGGAGTCGAAAGTCCCAACGTCGTTAGCGTGCGGTTTCGTTCAAAGTTCCATTATGTGCAAACTCAGGTGTTGACCTTGTCTATGACCAGGATTCTAAATTACAAAGTAAAAGCTCCTAAATTAAGAGGCTTAAATTAGATAGCCGGAATGATGAAATTGGCCTATAGGTCTTGGGACATCAGAATAAAATCGTACAATTGCCCAAAAAAACCTAGATGATCACTTCGGCCGTTATTCATCTAATGGAGAATCGGATAAATTTGGTCTCGCTAATCCAAACTTTCTGAGTTGATTTGCATGACATAAAAAATTTGCACTAGAAGCTGCATTTATATGAAAAAACTATACAAACTTTAATATTACTAGGTTACTCGATTTAAATTCAACTTAAAATGTATAAACAATATTTGGAACCGAAAACCCCTAAAATTACAGTTTCATTTTCCAAAGTTCCAACGCTGCGAACGATGTCGCCTTTAACGATTGCGTGGGGTGCCTAATCAGGTGTCGGCTCGTCACTTGACTGTGCTTCTAAATTATAACGCCCGTCACCAATCGCCCCCATACTATGGAACTCTTTGGCAAGTTTATTAGAGAGCGATATAATGAGGTTAGGTGAGGTTAAAATCGTTGCACTAGAGCTACATGAGTATTAGTATTCGGAAAGCTATTGGTATTCAAGCTTCGGAATTTAGAACCACAGTCAAGTGAAAATTTTAAATTCTTAAAAATTCCACACAAGAAAAAAAAACATAACTTTAATGCATGTCAGTGCAAATAGATATAATTGATAAAGGAAGATAATGTCAACAATCTTATCTATATACCAGTTTTTTGGATTTTTTGGTTTAAAAAGTTATTTCTAACACACCGAAGTACATATTACCAAGTTTGAATATTATTTGATTTAGTAGGTTCTAGGAAAAGTGTGTTACCGATAATAAAAATATTTTATAATTATTTGATTATTTTCTACTTATCTATTTTACACATCTTTTATTAATGAAAAAAAAAACTTTAAGGGGGAATGGGTGCGTTGGACAGGGGGTCTCTAATGCAAAGTGCATCAGTGTCAATCCTATGGAGAAATAAATATTTTCTCTACCCCATTTCTCCGGCTGTATTGAATATTTTTGTAAGCGGATTTTTTTATGTGATAAATGTAGCTGACTTACAGGTCCCGACAATCCCACTTTTTAAGATTTGTTCGATTTTTTTTAAAATTTTGAATAAATAATTTTACAAAAATTATTCGAAGCAATTTTAAAAAGTGGGATTATAGAGACCTGTAAGTTATCTGCATTTATTATTTTTAAAAAAAAAAGCTGTTTGTAAAAATATTCGATACAGCCGGAGAAATGTGGCAGAGAAAATAGTTTTTTCCCCATTGGATTAACATTGAGGCACTAGTGCCTATTCCCCCTTAACTATCTAAAAAAATAATTTGCTCATTAATTATGTAAAAGAAAAACTAACTAATGTCTATAGTTAATTTAATAGTTAAAAAAACTGAATTTACAATGGAAAATGTATTTAAAAAATAATTTAAGTTGAAAATAATTTTAATTGAAAATAATTTAAGTTAAGGTAATTTTGATTAAAAATAATAAATAGAATTATAAAAATCGTTGATTGCATTTCTGAAAAATTATGAAAAGTTCTAAAATACAGTAAATCAAAGATTCATGTATTATTTGAAGATTTTTAGAACTGTTTATCACCGATTTCCCGAGCTAGAAAAATGCACGCGTTTTTATTGAACTGACTCTGTCAAACTATAAATAATAAAACAAATATCGCCATTTGTAGAAATAGAAAAAAAAACCATAGATACTAATACAATGAAAATGAAGTAAAACTTATTTTTAGACGGGCAGTAAAAGCCTAAAACATAACTTTATCTGAATAACATCTGTATAGGACTCAAAAACAAGGTCGTAATGGCATGTGACATGCGTTAAAAACTCTTAAACTTTCGACTTTGATTAAAAAAGGGATGAGATCCAGATAGTCATTCGCTGAACGTCAATAAGAAAACTCTAGAAAAGAAAAAAGTAAATAGATTCTTCAACTAAGAATTTTTGTGTTTATCGATTATCTACATATCAGCTGTTTAGAATCTTCTTAAGTAAAGTTTGAATGGCCTAGGGAAATTTTTTATTTGATGAATGTATAGATAGTAGGATATGGTGGAGAATGCCAAACTTGTATGTACAAAATACAAAAGGGAAACTTATCGAAATAGTTTTACATCAGATTAGGTTAGGTTAGGTTTGAATTATCGTCGCACTAGAGCTACACGAGGGCTATTGGCGACGGGCGTCGTATTTTAGAACCACAGTCGGTGACAAGCCAACACCTGAATAGGCACCTTGCGCAACCGTTAAGGGCGACATCGAACGCAGCGTTAGGACTTTGAAGGATATTTAACGTGCACTCCCTTACACGGGGAAGTATTCGTCGGACATTTTTGGCTGCACGGGCCGTTTATAGGTCGGCAGCTATTTGGCGATGCCCGAACCCGAACCTGGGACCTTCCGCATGCTATAAGCTATTGCTCCCCAGCCCCTTTTTGCATCAGGAAACTAATCTTAAACTCTATAGTTGACTGCAACTATCTCTCTTATAAGCTTTAGTTAAAGGTTAACCCTTTCAGTGCCAAAATTTTACTACACTACAGAAACATCTGATATTCACAAAATAAGCTTTTTTTAGGTCAAATATACGAATTAAATAAGAAAAAAAATCCATTTAAATTTTTTATATGGTTTTTTAAACAATGCCAAAATTCTTTAACTGTGGAAAACAACAAAATAAAAAAATATATATTACCTAAAAACACTTCGAGTTATATATTTTAAGGTATCTGACCATATTATTTAAAAAAAAAATTTAGTAATTATTTTAACCGAAATAGTTTAAATTGTGTTTTAAATATGTGTAATTGAAGTGAACTTATCAAAAATCATTAGAAACGCTTGTTGACTATTTTCTAAATAAAAAAAAATAGTAGTTCTGACTTCTATTGAGATTAAAGTAAAATATTGTCTGATAGAACAAAGTATGAAGAATCGGATGATGTGTGTTTGGATGTCATAGCGGGACATAAATATTTTGAAAAAAATATTGAAAGCGATGATGCCAAACGGCATCACTGGGACTAAAAGGGTTAATTAACACTTTTGCTGCTGATTGTATGTTGTAAATCATCATGCATTAAGAACTATTTCTATGAATTGTTACGATGCAACAAAATATTGTGCAGGGAAAGTGTTAAGGATCCGATTTTTTTTTTTTAAATTTCATTATTATTAGGAAAAAAATGAAAATTAGTATATAGCTTTCTAAAGAAAAACACGAATATATAGTTACTACATAGGATAGGCGTTGAAAAATTTAGAGGTTTTTTTTAATGATAGATAAATATTATTCTATGAAAAATCACATTTTCATAACCCTTTGAGACCTGAAAAATTTTCGCCCAAATATGTCACTTTTTTCTAGTGTTTCTCTCTATACTAGTCTTAATGATCCTGAAAAAAATTATTTTAAAAAATTGAGGACCCCTCTAAGCGAGGGGGGTACCCGCACGATCGTGTGGGTTAGGTCTTTACTTATCCCCACGATTGTACAGTTAATTCTTTTCCTGTGAAAACATCACTTGTAAAATTTTACATTTTCCTATCTATAAATAAAATTATAAATTTAACTGATATCGTTACAAATAATAAATGATTAATTGTCATTTAATTGATAATTAAAATATTATTTATAGTTAACAATTATATTTATTAATTTATTATTTACAATAAGATATTTGACATAGAATTTATTTTTTGTCTTAGCAATTAAGTATTACTTTGACCAAATCCCATGTTAAAAGTCTTTAATGTACCACTGTAAGAAATTTCACAACAAAATATGTCCTCTAGAATTTTAGAAAAACCATTCTAAAAAAAAAAGGACTAACTTAACATTACAGTCTATGGTAATCAAACGTAACAAATAACACCGAAGTAGCACGATCGTGCGGGTCAAGAGATTTTACGTTCTAAAAGTAAAATAATTTATGTATAATTTAGATTTCTTATTATTTTTCATTTATTGAGACTTAAAAGCAACTATTTTGTATCTAAGCAATTTAAAATAGAGTGATATTTACCTTTTTGCGATAGATAAATTCTTTAGCTGTTTCCTGCCTACATGTAAACAACGCTAAGATTGCCGACTGAAACTAAAATTAAGGCAACTACTGCAATCTGTTGATCAAAAGTGAAAGTTCATGTTCTCCAGAAACCCACACGATCGATCCGACTTATTTTACAAACGTCTGCACAAAAAATAAATAAAATAGTAGATATGCAAGACGCACGATCGTGCTAGCTCGGTCGGAAAGGGATAAAATATACAAATGACGCCGTGATTTAATAAGCTCTCACAATACTTTCTACGGCACTATAAATATTTCGAGTTGTACAAATATCTAAATAAATTAGGAATATTTGATATATCGTACAAATTTCTATAAAGTTATAATATTAATCACACACTTTTCTTTAATATTCAGTTGTCTGTTCTTTCTTGATAACTCTCAGTTAATGTTTTGCCGATCTATCGAACAGTCTCAAGTTTTAATTGGCGTCAATCATAGATTTAGAAAGTAGCAGACCTGCTCCTAGGGGGAAAGGTGAAGCACTTGTGAACCAGTATCCCACAAGGCAGTTCGCAAAACCTAGCACATGGCATGTCTTACGCCACCAGATGGCATCATGAGATAATATTAAATATATATTTTTTATTAGTCGAATTAATTAATTAAGGGGTCTAAGGAGTCTTAAAAATGTGCAAAGAAGGAACTACAAAGCATAGTTTGATCTTTCATGTAATTTTTTAACTACTCAATATACAAGTATAATTTTTTTTATATGTAATTCTACAAGATTTATTTAACATGAAACAAATTTTAAAATTTATGAAACTTTAGCCAAAACTAAAATAAATGATATTAAACATAAAGCTATTTGAACACATTGTGATTAGGCTTGCGCGGCAAATTGTGAGGTCGAAATTGAAGACATGACCAAGAAAATGACTTTATATTGTACAAATATGTACAAACAAAGACTTATACCTAAATTCCCAGCTCAATTTTAATTAGAATTTATTTTAAGAATTTTTTTCTAAAAAAAATTATAAATTTTTTTAAATTTTGATTTAAAAAATTTTTAAAAATTATTTCTAATTAAAATTGAGCTGAGAATTTAGGTATAAGTTCTAGTTTGTACATATTTGTACAATATAAAGTCATTTTCTTGGTCATGTCTTCAATTTTGACCTCACAATTTGCCGCGCAAGCCTAATCACAATGTGTTCAAATAGCTTTGTGTTTAATATCATTTATTTTAGTTTTGGCTAAAGTTTCATACATTTTAAAATATGTTTCATATTAAATAAATCTTGTAGAATTACATATAAAAAAATTATACTTGTATATTGAGTAGTTAAAAAATTACATGAAAGATCAAACTATGCATTGTAGTTCCTGCTTTGCACATTTTTAAGACTCCTTAGACCCCTTAAAACTTTTTACCAGTTTTGCTAGCATAAGTTTATAGCTGGATATGTATTGATAATTTCTGGAAGACATGAGGTATATATCCACAAAAGAAGCATATTAAAAATGCAGTTTTTATTGCATGTAACTCTCGCAAAAGCATTTTTTTGCGAACCAGTATCCCATGATGCATTGCAAAAATTGCGAAATGCGGATTCATCACACAATCGCACGGTTTGTATTGCGTTGTACGGATTTGCGCAATCGATGGGCATATCTGCTACTTTCTAAATCTATGGCGTCAATACATGCTTTCCCAGCGAAATAGCAGAAGCAGCAGACTTTGTTTTGACTTCAGTTCCACTCCTCTAAATGAGACCTCGACATGTGAGGTTGTATGTGCTTTGGTAGCCGTCTTGGCCCTTTTCACTAGCAGTGAAGGGGCCTGCATTTTAATACTTTAAATATTTAATATGTAAAAATATTTTACGTCCAAACTATTTTAATTTCTGGAGTTTACCAAATAATAAGTACACTCTTCTGTGAAGAGAAAAATCAATTTCAAATACATAAATATATTAAGATAGTATATTATCATCGCATTTGTATAATGGCCGATTAAATTTTATACATTCTTTCGTAAAATTTAGTTTAAAAAAAATAAGAAATTAGTTACAATAACAAGATATATAATACATATTTATAGTCTATGCATATAATCATTATGCAAGCAAAATTACAAATAATCATTATGCAAGCAAAATTACTTTATATCAGTTTTTAACAACTATTTGAAAAAGAAATGCTAAAATTTTAACAATAACTTTGTGCAATCGTGAGTCAAGACTATAAACAATTTCCTTAAGAAATTCGAATGAAAGCTTTGTAAGTTTTTTCCAATACATTTTAAATAACTTTTTAAAAACCTTTTATTTAAAATATTGAAAAAATAACATTTCAATACACACTACAACCACTTTACATAAACACACAAACCACTTTACACAGACACATAAAATTTGTGGTGGCGACATCTATCGACACACTATGCACAGACTACTAACTTTCATGCTGCCATCTACTGGCTAGAGGCTTTAACTAAAACTAACCCTACCGTCAGTGCGGGTAACTTTGGCCAAAATCATAGTTTTTTTTTCATAAAAGAAGAAAAATTTAACTTCAAAAACGATTTAAACACTTAAAAATCCTTATGCATTCTAAGTATTGTACATTTAGGAATAATTTTCAGGCATTTTTGTTACATTTTATAAATTAATAAAAAATTGGTATTAATTTTAAAAAATAAGACACTGTTAGGAGCCGGGGGGGGGGGGGTAACTTTGGCCACCCAAGAAATACATAAGAAACATACTTTTTAACATCCTTAAAAGCTGTGTTAACGACTTAAATAGCAATTTTAAAACTTAAACCCAAAAATAACAAAGTTATAAGACATATAGTTATTTAAAATGGTATATAACTTAACATTTAGATTGCAGTGCATCGTGGAATGGCATTACATGTTGAATACTAGTATTGTTTGTCGCTTAAAAGAAAGAAAAATAAACTTCTTTTTTAATAAGGAAAAAAGAACTTTTTTGAAGCAAGATTCAATAACAAATATATTTGTAAAAAGCAAACGATTTTATTATAAAAGGTGAAAAATAATTATATTTATAATTAGGAATTTGAAAATGTTTACCTTTCGACGTTTGCGATTTTGAGTGGAATACGTATCTTGCATTCTATCTATCTTTTTAATGTTTAAAATCATGAGATTAAAAAAAAAATATCTAAAAAAAATGAGTAATCATAAAAGTAAGAATTTTTTCAAAAATAGTTAAACTTAATACACTTTTACATACATTTTTTAAAGTGCAAAGTTCCATAAAGAAATATTTACATCTATGGCCAAAGTTACCCGCATTCATCGGCAAAAGCTTCAAAATTACAAATATTTAACTACAGCATAAAAAGTAGTCAACTTAGAATAAAACAAATGGTGTAATATTCTTCCTCATTAATAAAAGAATCGATTAGAGTGTTTTATTTAAATATTTTCAATATTTTTTTAAGTGTTCCAGACAAAAGTTGGAAGAGATAGATTTTTGTCATTTTATGCTAGTAAGAATGAAAACAGCATTTGTAGTATTGCCAGATTTAGAATGAGATTTTTTTTACATGAAATGAAAGGCGATATTTCTACCTTTCCAAAAATGTAAAACAATTTAAGATGAGATCATTTTATGAAGAGAAATTAAGAAACAAATCTTTTTCCGACGCGTGGCCAAAGTTACCCTCCGTGGCCAAAGATACCCGCTTTGACGGTATATATAAATTTTCAATAGTTCTTTTTCCCACCCTCTCACCCAGTGGCGGATCTAGCGGGGGGGAAATGGAGAAATTAACCCCTTGATATTCTTTTTTAATTTACCGAAAAATATTACTTCCACAGCGATTTTTTTAGAAAACAAGTTTTCTTTTAAAAACAAATTGGAACACAGAATACTCGCTCTTTAAATAGAACAGATGGGTAATAATTGTAGTTGTGTAGGCTTGAGCCCCCCCCCCCCCCCCCCCTCCCTGCCCTGACTGTGAAAAAGTGTTCACTCTTTTATAATTTTAAAATTGTTTACGGTTATAACATATAGGTATTTTATTTTTTCTGTGGCGGCACCGTGACGACATTGTGACGTACCGTTGGACTACTGCGGCACTGTGATATTGTGACGTTGAACATCCGGGCAATTGTTAACTTGTATATAATCTAAGTGCACTGTAAATATTTTGGAGCTATATTGTTTTGATTTTGTTATGTTTTAGTTTTATTAAAGTTTGTTGTTATTACGAAATGATTGTTCTTTTGCCTGATCCCCACACGACCTTTAGCTCCCAAATTTGGTGACCTCGGACTTTGGGATATGACGGCTTCAGTCATTTTCGTTAATTTTAACTTTTATTTAAAATTCTAAATTCAAAATTAGTTTATTTTCTTTAACAGTTAATCATTTAATGGTTGGTAAGTAACTTCTCTTTGGTCTGCTGCTTGGTGTACTGTCAAATACTGTCTTGTTTTGGGATACTTACTGTGAGTGTATTTTACTTGTATTTTACATTAGTGTTATTGTAATTATATTTCAAAATGTCAAACAGTGAAGATGTTACCGAACCTTCGGAGACTGATATTCATAAAATTTCTGCTCGTTTGCCTTCTTTTTGGCCGGAATCTCCTGAACTGTACTTTGCCAGTATTGAGGCAAGTTTCAAATTGAGCGGAATTGTTTCTGAGACTACCAAGTTTCTATCCCTGATAGCCGCTCTTGACCAACAAACCATGTTGGTCGTAGCGGATTTGATCCGTTCACCGGATCCGAAAATACCGTACACTGTTGTTAGGGATAGGTTGATTAAAGAGTATACTGTCTCTGAGGTTCGGCGCATTCAAACTGTACTTAAAGACTTGTGTTTGGGAGATCTTAAACCTTCTGCCTTTTTGCGTAGAATGCGTGAGCAAGCCGGGGCAGGTTTTTCGGAAAGTGGTTTAAAGTCTATTTGGCTCTCTCATATGCCCAGCTCTGTCCAGTCTATTTTAAGTACACTGGATGACAAAGATTTAGCTGGCTTGGCTGCAGTAGCCGATAAAATTTTTGATGTAACTAACTTCGAAAAGAGTCAATTTTGCGACTCGATTCAAACTGGCTTGCCCACTAGCACACCAGCTTCCAAAACTGACTTAACTGAACCCAATGTTTTGGCCTTGCAGTCCCAAGTTGATGGACTTGCGACAGAAGTTCAGTCTCTGCACAATAAAATTGACATACTGTTAAAAAACCAGAAATTTCGTGGTCGTTCTCGCGGTCGTTCATTTTCAAGGAATGTGGCAGAAGGCAATCCGTCAAAGGAATTTGGTCTGTGTTGGTACCATAAAAATTTTGCCGATAAAGCTAAAAGGTGCATTCAACCTTGTTCTTATGCTCCAAAAAACTAGGTAGCCCTTGTTCGGAGTTGGTGACCCCGGCTGAAAGTGGGAACCTTAGTCACCGATTATTTATGTCTGATCGTAAAACTAGATTACGTTTTTTAATTGATAGTGGTTCGGATGTAAGCTTACTACCAAGGACTTTTAAAGGTAGTCGCATTCCTACAAGGTATACCTTAAGTGCTGCTAATGGTACAAGCATAAAAACATACGGTTCAAAGTTGCTTGTTGTCGATGTTGGGCTCAGAAGGAGGTTTGCCTTTACATTTATCATAGCTGATGTTTCCAAACCTATTATTGGTGCTGATTTCTTACAAAAGTTTGGTTTATTAGTGGACGTTCGCAATAAGCGATTAATGGATCCTACAACTTCTTGTAAAAGTGTAGGTCAAATCTTACCCACTTTGTTACCTAGTGTAAAAACTGTAATCAGCACCGATGGTAGGTTTCACGAACTACTTAGTGAGTTTTGTGATATTACAAAGGTCCAATCTCAGCCCCTTAAGATTAAGCACGATACTGTGCATCACATTCAGACTAGGACCTCCCGTTTGCTCAAAAGCTAGAAGGTTGCATCCAGCTAAACTCAAAGCAGCTAAAGATGAGTTTGCCTTTATGCTCGAGCATGGGATCTGTAGACCTTCCAAAAGTCCTTGGGCCAGCCCTTTGCACATGGTCCCAAAAAACAACTATGATTGGAGACCGGCGGTTGACTATCGCATTTTGAACTCTAAAACTCGTCCTGATAAGTACCCATTGCCTAATCTTCAGGATTTTACTCAAGGTTTGGCAGGCAATAAAATCTTCAGTAAAATTGACTTAGTCAGTGCATTTAACCAAATCCCTGTCTTCGAGCCTGACATCGAGAAAACTGCTGTCATTACACCTTTTGGTCTTTTTGAGTTTGTATTTATGCCTTACGGATTATGTAATGCTCCGCAGACCTTCCAAAGGTTTATCAATGAGGTACTATTTGGCCTTGATTTTTGCTTTGCTTATCTTGATGATGTCCTCATTGCAAGCAAGGACGAGGTAGAGCATGTTAAGCATTTAAGATTAGTTTTTGAAAGATTACTTAAATATGGTCTTACAATTAATGTCAATAAGTGTACTTTTGGAGTAAGTAAAGTGTCCTTTCTTGGCCACTTGGTGGATGATTTTGGATGTAAACCTCTTCCCGATAAAACAGAGGTGATCACAAATTACCCTAAGCCTAAAACCATAAAGGATTTACAAAGATTCCTTGGCTGTGTTAATTTTTATAGGCGTTTTGTCCCCCATGCAGCTGATTTACATGCTCCATTAAATCATCTACTTCGTGGTCGCAAGAAAAATGACAAAAGCCTAATTGAATGGACACCACTTTTAGACGAGACTTTTGAAAAATGTAAACTTTCAGTTGTAAATGCTACACAATTAGCCCATCCTGGGCCAGATTGTGATCTTGCTTTGTTTACAGATGCAAGTGATTTTGCAGTGGCTGGGGCTTTACATAAAGTAACGCCAAAAGGTTTTGTTCCCTTATCATTTTTTTCTAAGAAATTGAATAATGCACAAACTAAGTATTCTGTGTTTGATAAAGAACTTACTGCTATTTATTTGTCGATTGTTAACTTTAGATATATGTTAGAAGGTCGAATTTTTCATGTGGTTACTGATCACAAACCTTTGACTTACGCCTTTGCACAAAGTTCTGAGAAGTATTCTCCAAGACGTTTGCGTCAGTTAGAATTCATTTCACAATTCACTACTGACGTACGATATATTGAAGGGTCTCAGAATTTTGTTGCTGACGCTTTGTCAAGAATTGAATCAATTGAAATGCCTATAACCCTTGATTTTTCTGATCTTGTAGAAAAGCAGCAGACCGACGATGAGTTACGTGAACTTTTAGATGACCCTTCCAAATCCAGTCTTTGCCTTAAACATGTTAATTTACCTGGTTTCACTGGTGCTGTGTGTTGTGATGTGGCTGGCGATAAAGTACGCATCTTTATACCTAAAGCACTCAGGCGCAAGGTCTTTGAATCTGTTCATAATTTGGCTCATGTCGGCACTCGTGCAACCATCAAGCAGGTAACGGCAAAGTACGTTTGGCCGTCTGTAAGGAAGGACTTAACTGAGTTTTGCCGCTCATGCCTATCCTGTCAAAAGGCTAAAGTGCATAGGCATACGACCTCTCCTCTTGGTTCTATCCCTGTGCCTAATGCTAGGTTTCAACATATCCACTTGGATCTTATAGGTCCCTTGCCTTTGGCCAAAACGTTCAAATATTGCTTGACCGTAATTGACCGTTATACTCGCTGGATCGAAGTGGTCCCACTTGCGGATATGTCCACCGAAACGGTCTGTTGGGCTTTAATTTTTAACTGGATAGCCCGCTTTGGAACCCCTTCACAAATTACTTTTGATCAGGGAGGTCAATTTAGATCCTTTACTTATCTAAATTTCGTAAAGTGTTTTGGAATAGAGGGGTTACGGACAGCAGCTTATAACCCAAAAGCCAACGGTTTCATTGAACGCACGCACAGGACCATAAAAGCGTCCTTAATGTGCTATACGGATTCTACTTGGATTGATGCTTTGCCACTGGTGCTTTTGGGATTAAGAACAGCCATTCGAGAAGACTTTGGCCATACTTCAGCTGAATTAGTTTATGGACAAACTTTAAGGTTGCCTGGCGAATTTTTTACTAGCCATAAGCATGATATTTCTCAACCCGAGTTTGTTTCTAAGTTGCAGAAAGCTTTTGCTGAAGTGCGCCCTGTCCCCTCAAAGTGGCATAGTTCACGTTCAATTTATGTCCCTAAAGATCTTGATTCATGTACTCATGTTTTTGTTAGAACAGATGCTGTGCGTAGAAGCCTCCAACCTCCATATGAAGGACCATTCCGTGTCATTAAACGGCGCCCCAAGGTTTCCTACGTGGAGGTAAAGGGATCTAAGAAATGGATTTCCCTTGATCGTCTCAAACCAGCATTCTTGCCCACGGATAGTTTCCAGCAGGATGCCGAAGACCCTAGCGCTAGTCCATCTCCAAGTCCACCGCCACCTGCTTATGGGACGAAACGAGGCAGGACTGTTCGTTTCCGGTTTCCACCCGAAAACTCCGGGGGGAGTACTGTGGCGGCACCGTGACGACATTGTGACGTACCGTTGGACTACTGCGGCACTGTGATATTGTGACGTTGAACATCCGGGCAATTGTTAACTTGTATATAATCTAAGTGCACTGTAAATATTTTGGAGCTATATTGTTTTGATTTTGTTATGTTTTAGTTTTATTAAAGTTTGTTGTTATTACGAAATGATTGTTCTTTTGCCTGATCCCCACACGACCTTTAGCTCCCAAATTTCATTATGTGTTGTAAATAATTCAGTGACTACCATTATTGTAACAACAAATAATTTACGTTGTGCATTTAAAAGTAGAATGTAAATTCCATTCCCGCTACCCTTATTTGAAACACTTTAGGGATGGGAAAACCGAAACCGTTATTTTTTAAAAAACTAAAAACCCGTTTTTTTTCATGAGGTAGGTCTAAACAAGAAACCGGTTTTCTGCGGGGAAAACTGTCTAAAAACTGGAAATCGGTTTTCTTCTCAAAAAACGACTTCGGCGCTTTTTTATAGATAGAAAATGGGAATTAATTTTTTTTAAAAAAAAGGAAACAGAGGTGAAATAATTCAAAGCGTAATAAAAATACTCAAAACGACTGGAAGAACAGGAATAAAAAAAGGAAAATTTTAAATAATAAGAGCATTTTTAATAATAAGAAAAAAAAAATAAAAAGGAACATTTTAAATAAGAAAGTAAGGAAGAAAAGAAACCTAGAAATTAGTTTCCAACAAAACGCTTTAAACATTTTAAATTGATTGCGTAAATTGTTTATTTTGTATCCGAAATAAAGTTTAAAAATTAATTGATTTTTTTCAATTAATAATTAAACTGAAAAACTTTTTAAAAAACCGGAACACCGGTTAATTTCCATTGAAAACCGGTTTTATAAAACCAGTTTTTAAGGCTAGGTAGTATTACCGGAAAACAGGTTTTTGACACACCATTTTTTCTGAAAAACCGCCATCCTTACCTTTTCTTATTTGGTTGGTGACGAGTCTATAAAATAGGGGACACGAGGGTGATATATTTTTGACAACCAATCTTTAAAATAAAAATTTAAGTCATTACATAAACCTCACATATCTTATTTGTTGCAGTCCTTTTTGCAATGAATAATTATTTTCAAAAAATTAAAATCGGCCATTTTTCAAGATTTAAACAAGTGGGATATGTCATTGTAAAGCAAAAAATCAGGCTAAGGTACATCTCAAATTTCATTATAAGCAATTTAATTATAAGTATATTTAAAATTTAAGTAAATGAATATTTAATCTACATTGAAATAACATGCAAATTTTATTATTTAGTTTTTTTCCCTGTATTTTCACTGTTGCCATTTCCTCAAACGGACGAGAAACTTTATTTAAAATAAAATAAGAATCTAGAAAAAATATTTGTCACGTAATACAGTTTGGATGGATGTCACAACAGAGTTATTTTCATGGTTATAATTATTAACACGCTATGCCGTTACAAAGGCATTACCGTCATCAGTAGCCCCAGAAATAGCCAAATTCTTGGTTGAAGAATTATTTCTGAAGCACGGAGCGCCAAGGGTCATCATCTCGGATCGAGGTAAAGTTTTTCAGTCCCATCTAGTAAGAGAAATAGTTCATCAAGTTGGTGCCACGCAGAAAATGACAACATCTTATCATCCGCAAACGACCGACCGAGAGATTTAACAAGACACTGGCGGAGATCATTACCACCTAGATTGAGGGTGAAGGCCTATCTACTCGCGTCATGACGTCACACCAGTGGACCGGCTTCCTCCAACCTCAGTTTCGTAACCTGCGGTGGGTGAGCGTGACGGCAAAACGGAGTGTTTTCTTTTTTATCTTCTCATTATAATTTGCAGGTGTTCTATTAAACATTTACTTACATAATTTAAACAATCATGCTTCGTATCAAATAATGATACTTCTTTAAAAAATAAACTAAAAATATCTCCATACAAATTTGAGAAATATTTGCCCTTTTCACTTAAGGACCATAAAATAGCTTTCAAAAAACTGTTTCCTATTTTGACTATTAAAAAAAAAAGAGTAATTTAAAAAAAAATCTTAACTTTTTAGAATTTCTAGCAGAATATAAATTTTAATAGAATATATAAATATATATATAAAATTTTAATACAAATAACTGATTTTTTATTAAGACTCTCCACTCAAGAAAATACACAATTCTATAATAAAAATTTTAATTGTACATCTTTCTAGATTTTCATAAATATTGTTGCAAAGAGTTTACTATTTATTAATAGAAGTTATGAAGAAAATAGTCAAGCATAAATCAAGCATAATAATTTTAAAAAATTCTCAACAGTATAACTAATAGTTTTAAAAAATAATTCCTTACACTAACATATATATTATAAAAACAAAATTACACAACTTTTAATAGTGAAGTATTGTATTATGTTTTCAAATAACAGATTTGTTGATATTTCGCCTTAAAATAAAATTCTTTTAAAAATTGTCCTAGTTTTGTAATATCAAACAAGATAAAAGTCATGCTTAATATAAGGTGGTTTGCAATAATTGCATAAACTGTGAATGTTTAATTGTATTTTTGAAAATAACAAAAAATATCTTGAAACTGTCAATCCATTATTAAAAGTCGAAAATATTTTTAATAGATTTTCAACATTTATTAAATATTTTTCAAATACTAATTTGGAGAAATTTATAGTAGTTAGTTATATTACATAGATAGTTATATATTAATAACACGCAATCAGTCAGAATAACATCAGAAAGATAATTTTGTGGATTTCCTAACCAAAATAATTCAAACTGTCAAATTTTTCTTTTAAAATGCAATGGAAAACATATGCATTCAATTACAATTAGTTAATATAACTAAGGTGAGCACATGCACAAAATTTCACAGTGTACATTTTACTTTGTTATTCAACGGTCGGGCTATAAAAATTACCCAATCCTAGAGATAATACCTTAGATATCCTTCTTATTTGTTATAGTTTTCCAAAATGAAAACAAAATATGATTAATAAAATTTTTATGAGGATTTCATAGTTGAAAATTTAATCACTTTAACAAATCCTGTTAGACAAAATACAACTCAAATCATCCCAATCATAGTTAGAAGATAATTTTTTGGATCTCCAATGCTCACTTACAATTTTTATACATGCAAAATATCTATAAAACTGTTGATCACTTAAGATGAAAATATCAAAACATATTTTTTCAATGTTTTTTAATATACATATTTTATGGTTAGTTAATTCAAACTAGAATTTGAAAATAATTATCGTTATTTTTTTTTTCAAAAATTAACAAAAAGCAAATTCTTGGGATGTATTAGGTTAAAAATGGTGGATGGTTTAGGAGTTAGTAATAATTTCATGAATTTTCAATGCTTAATTACATTTGATAAAATTTGAACTCAAAATACATCAAAATTTTCCTTGGGACTTAACTGTTAGGAGTTAACTGTTTGGAGCCAGTCTTTTGTTTTTTTCCCCTTTTTTGTGTTATCGGAGTCAACAGTTTTTTGCTTACTTCCCTTTTCTGTATCATTGGAATTGCCAACCTTCTGTTTCTTTCCCTTCATCTCATCTGGATCAAGAGTCTTGTGCTTCTTTTCAATGGTCAGGTTAGAGTCTGTCGTCTTTTCCAGTGTTTGTAGTTTTCGAATTTTAGGATCTTTCAAGGCTTTTTCTTTTTTCGACTTTTGGTTTTGCACAATAAGATCATTTCGCTTTCCGCAGTAGTTTTTTAGAAAGATATTAGACGCAATGAAGAGTATTTTCTTAGCTATGTCATGAGGAGAATGTCCACTTGAGCAAAGAAAGTCTGATAGAATGTTATCCTTTTCACACAAAATATGATATGTTATGGTAGTTACAAGTGATCTTTGATCCTGTATCTTTAAAAAATTGCCTTCATTTTCATTCAAGAGAAGTTTTTTCACAACAATGTAACAATGGGTTACAATGTTAATTGCAAATGGTCGGGGCATTTTTAAACCTCCTCGGTCCATACTGGATATTAGCCTATATTTGTCATCACATTGCATATCTTTATTTAAAGTAAGTTCACTTATGCAAGGCTCACATTTATTTTTTTTGCATACGGCATGCACACAATACCCAGCAAGGTAAGTTACCACAGGCAGTACATCCTCGACTGATGAAATATCTTCATCATCCACAGATATAGAAAATAGACCATACTGCCTGCTTAGTCGTATATCATCACAATCTTCTTCACAATCAAAAGTTTCAATCTTCACCTTCCCAAATTTACAAGATTGTAGGTGTAAGGAAGACTGAATTCTTAACTTGGACTCGCATTCGAGAACTTGTCGAATAGAAATATGGTATTGGCAGCCAGCAAGATACCTGTACTTTCCAAAACGTTCTTCTAAGGCATCAGTTTGTACTTTCCCAGGCAGAAAGTATTTCAAGCCTAACTCTTTGAAGCAGTAAGCTGCCATCTCGAGTAAGGCATGGGTTGAATGTGTTATGGCCAAATGGGTTTCATTGGTCAAAATACCCTGAGAAATACCAGAGTTCTTCCACACATCCAACCAAAACAAAAGGTTTTTCAAAAAAATCATGTTTTCATCATCTTTCAAAGGGGTCAGTGGGTGCATGAACTTATTTTTCAATCGTATTCCCTTATTTGGGGTTTTAACGTTGACTACACACCACCACTGAAATATCAACTGAATATACTCTGCAGTTTCTTCATAATGTGGCAAAGAATGTGTTTTCCCAATTTCCCTTAAAGCAGATGGCAAGTATTCATTGAATATTTGCAAAGCAAGTTTAACATTTTGTTTCTCCAGGCTAGTTGGATGCAAAGCTTTGTATGATAGGGAATAGCTATATTTTACAAAGCTGTTCTTTTCAATTTCATGAAGACGCCTCAAAATATGGAACGAGGCTGACTTCAAGGGAACTTGCTGCTGCTGTCTTAGATCAGAAGTATCATTTGATGTAGATGGTGTTTGATTATCCTTTTGTAGATACTCTGTCGTTGTCTTATAATCAGGGTAATGCATGCAAATATCATGGTTTCTTTGATTGACCCAGTTGTTGCGAATACATTTTAATATATGTACTGGATCAATTATGTAAAACAAAGGCCTTACATTGTGACAGGAATTTGAAATTACTTGATTAGGGTGCGGAAAAACAATGTTCAAGTTTGGGGGCACACTAAACATTGACATTGCTTTCCGGTTGATTGAGTTGTTGTCTGTTACAACGGCAATTACAGAAAACCCAATATCTTCTAACCCCATGATTACTTTTTTGATGAATGGATGAAGGGCATCTGCAGTTATGGAATAAACAGGCATGATGTGAACAACATCTTTATATGAGGACAAAATACTCTGTATCATGAAGACAAAAGCACTTGTAGCGGCAGCAGTTCCTTCATAAGATGCTCCAACGACGTTGCCTCCTTTGAAGTCAAAGAAGGGCTTAATGTGAATTTCATCTACCATAAGTGTTACATGCCGCTCATGGGACAAGAGAGAATTGAACTTCTCTTTAGCATAAGACAAAAAATTGTCACTAAACTGTTCGTAATGAGGATTGGTATTGAAAGAAGCTGTCAATTTTCTTAATGTCGAGGGATGAGGAACAATGACGTGTCCAGAGTGTCTTATAAACTTATATGCGTGTGGGGAAATTGAAAATAACAATGCAGAAAATATTAAAGTTTGAGCATTGTAACGACGTCTTGTTTTTTTCGATGAAATTAAACTTAACTGCTCAATCACATTTTTAATAACTAATTCGTCATCCGGATGAGCTTTTGCCAGATCTTGTAAAAGTTCAGTGACAACATTTATAATGTTGCTCTCAATGCTTGTGGTTGTAAACACATCCTCTATGTCGTCTAGCATTTTTTTTAATACACGCAAGTCATTTATTACCATTGGGAGCTTTTGTTCAGCAAAAACTTCAAGTTTACTGCTTCCAAAATTGACCTTTAAACACAGATTGTGGTCAACTGTCACAGATGCTTGAATAATTGGAGCAGCTTTCAGATCAACAAGTAAGAAATAAATACAATCTTCTTTATTTAAAACTGTCCAACTGGGTGGGGTTGTGTTGCTATTTAAACAGGCTCGAAATTCTGTATATGTGTGAAACTTCTGCTTCTTGTCTTCTTCTTCAGAATCTCGAATACTCTGTTGCAGGGCAGCACGAAGCTGCATGGTTTCCAGGCGCATTCTCTTTTCTTGTGGATCCTCTCGGCAAGGCAAATTCTTCGACAAATAAGCTGGACAGTTCGGGAAAATGGATGGCACAGCATTCTTCTTCAGCCTCACTCGATCCAACGGCATAGTGACTGTTTCCATCCTTTTTTCATCGTAGATTTCAACCATGGTTTCGATATCCGATGCATGAAAGTGCAGTTCGCAGACCTAGATAATACAAAAACAATAATTAGAAATGAGTTTGTGACACCATGTAATTTTTTACACGTATACAGGGTGGCCCAAAAAAGCGGTTCAGTGGCTGAGAGGTTAAACGTGGCCGCCTCGTAAGCACAAGATTGCGGGTTCGAGCCCCGACTGAGTCAACGGATTTTCTGGATGGGAAAATTCTGGGCATGCATGTCATATGATTATGTGGCATGTGTAAAAGATCCCTGGAGGGCCCATTTGGCCTGGGTTCTCTCGGCAAAATTAAATCTCGGTATACTTTAACATCCACAGAGAGCTCAGATTCATGTAATCTGTGCGTCAAAATTGGTAGCGAGAGTCACCTAGATGGTAATACAAAAAAAATTGGTTCTCAGTTCTGGGGAATGTGACGAGTCTGCAAAGGCTTAACCGCCAATGTTGCAACCCCATTAGAGAAAAAAAAAGGGTGGCCCAAAAGTAGCCTAACAGTTAATGTTTTACCATTGGTAAGAACTTTGGGTTAATTAGAACAGGTATTTGACCTAGTGGTGCTTAGTTTTGTTGGTTAGCTAAAATAAAGTCATACTACAGCGTATTTTAGCCTAAGAGTAGCGATTCATGGACTTCGATTGGTTTAGTTTCGAGATATCTTCGGCTTCTTAGACCTGACCGACCGGGCTATGCAACAGACAGGAATGCATTAATGTCAAAGGTAGACAGTTTGAGCACCTTCGGGATTAAGAATGTAAATATATGTATGTAAATAAAGCTGTCACTTTTGACTATGGTTCTTAATAACTATGCCAGTCGCCAAAACCTCTCCTGTAGCTCTAGTACTACAATAATTCAACCAAGCTAAACTGAACCTGTATTAAAATAACTGTTTCTGTATAAATAACTGTATACCTAACTAACTGTTAGGCTACTTTTGGGCCACCCTGTATATACAGTCATAACCATGTTAAGACAAATCCCAAGGCACCTAAAAAAAAAATTATGCGTAGTTTGGTTTATCTGTAGGATTTAACATCTCAGAGAGCACGGGGAATGTAATTTAGTTTGTTATATCAGTAGTTTTTTGTCTTAACCGGGTTCGTCTACACGAGGTTTGACTGCATATACACATATACCCACTTGCACATATACACACACAGAGATACACGTGTGTGTATGTACATTGTACATACACACACGCACACTTATATATACACACAAAGACTTGTATATTATACAAAGTAATTTTTAGTTCCTATTATGTAAGCTAAACATACTGGGAAAGGGATTTCCATTCAGTGTTAGCAAAGTTTCAGGATAAGTCAGTTCTTAATAACCAAGTTTGACTTTATTTTAAATATAATCATTGAAGATTGTAACTATGATTGTACCACTAGCCTACACATTAACCTAAACATTGTTTGCAAGATAGTAAAAAATCATCCTTAAAAAATTGGCGAGATTAAACTTTAAAGTCAGCTACATCTTAGTACGAAATTGGAATTGCTACCATCAAAACATGGATGCTCAACACATTTCTACTAGTGTTTTAGGCAATAATTAAAAAAGCTCCACACAGTAATAGACGGGAAAAAGCTTATATAATAAAGCCATACACTTTAAAACGAAGTTGAAAATGCTGTTATCAAAACAATAATATGTTCAACATATTACTAAACCAGTTTTATCAAACCTTTGAGAAGTTTCTATATGGTAATATTATGTAAGCTCTTTCTGCAAGCATAAGTGGAAAATACTTACTTTTGATGCGTTTGTAACTTTGAGATTACTCCTCGGAATGGCTGTTTCCCATTTTTTCCGCAAATTGACGTCTTTTGGAAACTGAAAAACTTTAACGACGGGTCCATTATCATAGTTGCCTTTGCAACCCGGCACCACACAACGTGATGGCATTGCCAATTCGAATTCAATTTAGGCAGCTAAATATTTTGATTTATGATAGTTTAAATGTTAAAATAAGTTAATAAAATAAATAAATAAACGAAAAAGCAGAGCAAGAATCGTAAACAACATCAACAAACTCGTTCAAGTATCGCGGCGAGGCATTGTGGATGTTAAGATATCGATATCAGTCGGTCCACTGCTGTGACGTCACAGCGAGATTCGAGAAGAGTGCGCTGGCCTTATTCGTTAATCTAGGTGGCAGTGCGGAGATGCTGTCGATGTATGTTGACGTGGAGCAAAAAGATTGGGACTCTTTTCTACCCTTCGTCACGTTTGCTTACAACACCTCTAAACAGGAGACGACAGGCTTCACGCCCTATTGTTTTTCTCCTGTATACATTTTAGTTTTTAGGGTGCCTACCAATTTGTTATCGATGTTTTCAAACAATCACTTTAATATTTTTTATTGTGAGTGCTAATTTTTATTTAGCGTAAGAAATATTTGCTGTCGCCAATACCAAGTTGAAAAAGTAGTTTACTGATAAATTAAACAATATAATAAGAAACACACAAGGCCAGATTACCATTTAGACAAAGCAAATGGGCCTTGCAGCTTCCAAATGGCCCCATAGAACCATTTTTCTTTTGTTTCAGAATAACCAACTTCCTGGTTGTTGTTGTTTTTTTAAACTCAATTTTAATAAACATTGAAAATTATGACATCCAACAGGTGATAGGATTTCGTGTACCAAATTTTAAATTTGGGTCTCTTTTAGTTCGAGTTTCAGACACACAGAATGACTGAGGACAGACGGACCCAAAGTTCAAAACCACATTTTGGAATCGGCTTTCTCCAACACGCGTCGAAAACACAAAATATCTATTTCGGATTTTCGACCTCATTGCAATATTTAAATTACCTAAAGTTTAATACTAGTTAATAGTAGTAAGTAATTAGTTTCATGAATATGTGAAAGGCTTTTTTAATGATAAAATAAACTTTTATGCACGAATTTTCAAATGAAATTTAAAATGTCTATAGCTTGATAATTAAGTATAATACAACACCCACTTAGAATATTTCTTTTTGCTTTAGAATAACCTTTATAACTTCATTTTTTTAAAAACTCAATTTAAATAAATATTACTATTAATTCTAAAATGATAATTAAGAAGAAAAAAAGGAAGAGAGCAAAATTTTCGTTTAAATAAACAATAGACATAGGATTTTTATCGAGGCAACGGCCGAGCACAACATAAAACGCAACACCAGAAACCCATCTAAAACCAACAAAAGGCCCGTTTCACTGTTCCCTGATCATCAGCCCTCTAGGCATAGTGGGGGCTAGGCATAGAGGGGGGGGGGGGGACATGTGGTCACAGTGGGGGGCCATTTTGTCTGAATGGGCAAGATCAATCGTATTCATGACAGCGAAAGGCGATAAAGTGCAGATTGTGGTCCACCTGGATTTCGGCAAATCTAGAAGGCTGACTTGGAGCGTCCAAGTGGAGTCCTCTCTCTTCTTCCTCATCATCACTTATACATGTATCAAGTGATTTCAATCCCAGGATAGTTAGAGTGACCGCCAATAGTGTTTGGGAAGGAATCAGAATTTAAATCGGTATGTAAAGGAATCGTCACAAATTTTGATGCGCTTAGATAGAGAATTACCTAAACTTATTTTTCTCTTTCTAGAACATACCTTTTGTCGTCGCTTGCTTGTTTTAAATAAGTTAGATTGAGGTACCAGTTTTTGATTTGGAGGAACTTTGGAATAGGGAATAACACTGTTAGATTTTAAGTAATCAGCATTAACGATACCCTCAGAAACAGAAACTAATGTATTAAAGAAGAAACTTGTTAAAACTTGTATTTAAAGAAGTCAAAATATTTCCTAAAAAGACATCTTGCACTGCCGGATTTTTTGTATTAAATTTAACAGTTTGTCACATAATTTCTCGCAGGCAGCAACTCTGCTTTCATTTAAGAGTGGGTTATACATGTTGTGAGTATTAACAGAAAAATTTTCAACTTCATTATCGAAAGACACATTTAAATCTAAATCATCAGAGTCACAAAGTTCTTCAGTACAAGTAATTTTTTGTCTAACGTTGTTAAGGGCATGCACTTTATGTATATGTTTACATAGATTTACACACTCCTTATCTGGGCAAGTGCACCGGTACAAATGACTGCATAATGAGGTACAGCACCTTTCAGCACATTTAAAATATCAGTAGTCTTGCAATAAACAAGTGTCATGTACAAGAGTAACTGTGTATTTTATATTTTGATGGGATTGGGAGCTAACACTCCACGAGTAGCTATCATGATCAGTCACATCAACATAAGGGATTTCTCTACTTTTTAAGTGCTGCTTCCTTATTTCCGAATTTAGGTTTACGGGAATAAAACCGTATATCTTTTTAAATCTATGGTCTATAAAACGGCTCTCCTCCATCTGTAAAAGCACATTGATTAACTTATCCATGCGGCGATTAAACACACCTTCAAAATAAATCCTTTTAAGCTTACTGTGAAATGATTCACAGTAATTATTTGTGTCAGATGAGGCATGTGGAAAAGTCCTGTAACACCCAGCCCATATTTCAACTCTACTAAAATAGTTTTGAATGAAATAAAGTATAAAACATTAAGTCTGTGGAGAATAGCAATCAAGCAATTGTTTAAGCAATGCACAAAACTTAGAATGGGATTTTTCATTTAATAATTCAACCACAATTGTATAAATCTCAGCACAAGCATCACAAGTCCTTACTCTAGAATTTAATTTCTTTTGCCAACTGTTTAACAGGTGCCACTTGCACAATAAATGCCTAACAGGTCCAAAGACAGATTGAAAAGCTCGAAATATCACCTGGTCTGGTCATCATTGGTCATATTACAATTAATATTAATGTTTTGATGCTTTACTTTTAAACAAACAAGTTTTAACTCAAAGGAGTTAGATATGAAATGAGAAACGGGATAGCCATTGTTGAATTCATCAGGTACAATTATATTAATTAAATAAAAATCACACTGGTTAGTGCTGCGAGTGGCATCAATAAATAACGCTCCATGACTGGAAGTCATTAGTTTTTCCATTTGTTCCTTAGTCTGAAAACCAAAAGCAAAAATTAAATCACACTTAGAAAGGAAATCAAGGTCTTTAGGCCCATAAATAGTCCCGCTATTTTGCGGCTTAAAAATTAAAACATGATCATACTTTTCTTTTCTTAATTCTTCCATAATTGCAGACACAGAAGCAATATCATTATTGGGAGAGAAAGAATTTGTTAAACATCTAGAGTAAGACTTGATAAATTTGCAAGAAATAAATGCTTGTTTAGCTGGAAAAAAATCTCGATTATTCCGAGTTCCCAAATTTTCTCTCAGCATACTTTGAATTTTTTGAACTGGTATAGACATGAATAATTGCAACTTAATAGAATTTCTGACACTTAGGCTTAGAGGATGGAACTTAGTATTTTGAACATTTACGAATGATTATGTTTGCAGAAATAAGAAACAGTTGCCAAATTATGTTCCTCACAAACAGAAATTCTTACTGGGCACTTGATATTGTTGGGGATGGTACCTTTTCGATTTTTCCGGCAAGTTTGTCTTGATTTTGAAGATCCTTCCACAACATAAAATTGGCACGAGTAATAATGATATATCTTTGAGTTACCTGTTTTACTACCAGTTAGCTTCTTAAAGGATGTAAAAGTAGATGCCCCCTCATACTCAAGCCACCTTTGAAAGATATCATTGAATCAAAATGTAACAATTTTAAGTTTTCATCCTGCTTCGACACAGTTTTGGCTGGTTGGACTTCACTTTGACCTTCATTTAACTTAATATTGGGAACTACATCTAGGCACAGATTTAATTTTCTACAAGAGTCATTAACATCATTGGAATTGAAAGGGACAACTACTTTTGATTCACTCGCTACATTATTTTTACAGTCAGTTTTGTGATGCTTTGAAAAAGAATTCTTGGATTCAAATGATTTAAAACATTTCTCAATTTTTTTAACAAAGGAGTTTTGACATTGCACTTAAACTTTTTTTATGGGGTTGCTAAAAGAGGAACATGAAAAGTATGTTTTCTGGCATATATGTTACACCTTCTAGGATATTGTACTGCTTCTCCACCACCTCCTACAACCTGCTTAGATAAGCTGTCGGAATTAATATTAAGCAGGGCAAATCTATTTGAAGTTTTACTATTGTAAGTCAATGGAAAATAATCCATATGACCTTTCTTGGATACTTTGCTTAGTGCATCATAAGGCAGCTTGGGAGCAGAAGGGGCATTTGCCATCACAGTGGAATAAACATGCAGATTAGAAAGAAAGGGGTCTTGACGAGCACAGGAAGAGTTAGCAGACGAATTGGAAACAGAAGAGCTCTTATCGAGCACAGGAGAACAATAAGAGGGGAAAACATGGATATTAGATGGCGGCTTTGGGGCAGAAGAGGCCTTAGGAAGCAACAGGAGATTTACAGGGCGGCTTGGGAACAGAAGGAGCCTTAGGAAGTACAGGAGCAAAGCTAAAAGGCAGCTTGGGAACAGAAAGGGCCTTAATTAGCATAGGAGCAAAGTTAAAAGGCATGGTTCATGGTTGATAAGCAAAATATTTTAATCATATTCCAGAAATTATTTATGCCAATTTGCCGCAAAAAGGCAATAAAAAGAAATGCTTAAACACAAAATAAAAACTTATGGAGAAACATGGTTAGTTATCGAAAGATATCAGTCGCTTGCTAACTGGAAAAAGATTTTAGTGACGTCATAGCAGTAACGTAATTGGGTGTAAGATGTCACATGTTTCAGCCAGCACATGTTTCAGCAATCTCAAAGAGAACATTTTTTATATCTGATTTAGCAATAAACAGATTTTTTCAAGCACACTAGATTCATTTAAAAGCACTTTTAAGGACTTGAAAATGAACTTTTTTATTCATGCACTTTAGATTCATTTTCAAGCACTTTTAAGGACTTGAAAATGAACTTTTCTAGTCCTTAACTATTTAAGCACTTTTCAAGGAGTGTACGAACCATGAAAGGCGGCTTGGAAACAGAAGTGGCCTTAGGAAGCACAGGAGCAGAGTTAAAAGGCGGCTTGGAAACGGAAGTGGTCTTTGGAAGCACAGGAGAAGATTTACAATGTAAAACATTCACTTCAGAAGAATCGGGAACAGTAGGATAAGTGTGGGGTTTAGGCCTAACAGAAGACAAGAGGCGGAGGAAAGTTGTCAAAACTTAAATAAATATCCTTTAACTGCTTACATGAATGAACAACAGAGTGCACTTTCCCCACAAGCAGCTGTCCCAGGTGCTCATTTCCTTTAGGATTGAGGTGGAGACCTTGGCCAGAAAGTCTTTCCACAATGGTTTGGGAGATCTACAAAAGAAATGAGAGCCATTAGAATAACAAAGCTTTTCTAAACCAGTATTTATATCACTGATTTAGAGCATCAATATTAGGAACATAATATCGTTGGGTGAGATCTTCTTCACGTGGTATAACGGCCGATACAACAACCTTTACCCGAGGATTGAGCCGGAATATTCCATCGAATAAGCACTCGTACTTGCGCAGGATCCCTGAAACAACATCTCGATTAGTATTGTTTGATCCGACATGCACAACAACACAGTCGTATGATTTCTTCGTTGAAGAAATCTCCCTAGTCAATCCTTCGATCTTACTGCCAGGAACACAAACAAAGTCGAAAAAACTCCATTTCCCAACGAAATATTCGCTCAAACCCTTAATCATAGAATCCCCTGTGACTAACAACTTAATTTTGTCAAAATAAAGCCCGAAAAATAACTTTCTAATAAAATAATCAAAATTGCATGTGCTACACACAAAGGAGGGAGCGGAATAAGAATGTAAGCAGTTTGGCATATAAGTGATTGTTGACTCACCCCCAAATGAAAATCTCGCCAACAACAGCATAGCCTGAGGTGATGAACATTTTTCCTATCTTTCTGCATTGCTGTACTTTATCCCTCCCAAGAAAAGCTTGTATTTCAGGAATGCGAAATGTTCCCTTCTTTTTGGAGTGGAATTTCAAAATTTTCATCAGGCAGAATTCAGAAAGTAACGGAAAATTTTTGTTACTGCTAAAAGTAACTAAGTTACACTTACTTTCTGAAAAATCTAACGGCGGTACTCATCGTTACCTAAAAAAAGTAATTTTTACAAGTAGGGATGCACCGAATATTCGGTATTAGGCCACTTTAGCCGAATATTCAGTTTGGCTGAATAGCTTTACTATTCCGCTGAATAGTGAAATTAAAAATTTTTCAAATTTCTTTATGTTATCATCTTCTAAAACATCAACAAATTTCCTAACAGGACTTGTTTTTTTTTTTTTTGATGGACCAAATTTGGTATTCGATGCTTACAAGTAATGCATTACTCCAATCCCTGAAAAGAAGGTTAATAAAAATAGTTAATTTTGGTGTTTAATGTTTGCATGGGAACTAGGTAAAGGCCCAGTTTGTAATTATTTTTTTGAGTTGTTTAATATTAAAACAAAAAAGCAATGCACCAAATAGCATAATAAAGCGAAGCATGCAGTGTTAGAAAAACCTATTGACCAAATAAAAATTCCTATCAAGCAGAGTAAAATTGTCGAGTTAATCATTATTTTCAGAATGAAAACATAATCACTTATTTCAGACTGAATATTGAATTCAGAATTAACTTACAAAAAAACTTATAATTTAATAAATATATATATATATATTTGCTCATACAATAGTGACACTTTTTTATTGTCAAAAAAATGCATACAGATACAATAAAAAGATAGGTACAAAAATTTAAGTATAATACTATAATAAATGCAAAAAACCCAAGGATTAACAAATACAACAGCCCGTTAAAAACAAGCATGATTATATTTAACGTAATTTCTGACTGATATATTTCCATCATGTCAAACAAATTCAGACTATAGAGCATCAAGATACAATACTAATTTGCAAAAATGGGGAAAAAATAACACAAAGGATGCACTTGCACATACTAAAAACGCTTTAACATAATCAACAAAAACGGTTTGCACTGCAAGTAACAAACTATCAAAGTTATAAGCAACAATCTAGTCATTTTAGCTTTAAACGTTAATAAGAACCTAGCAGAACTATGAAGACATATTAAGGGCAAATATTGTGTGATAACAATCATAGAATAATTGTTTTATTAAGAATAAAATGCTGATAGACAATTTTTTAAATAATGCATTAGGTACTAAAACAGATAACATATTTCAAAACACTTTAGTTATGTTTTTTTTTCAATGGAGAATGACCAAAACCTGCAGAAGCAGCTCGTTTCTTGCCTGACTGGCAAGTTATTAGAGATAGAACACAGAGGGCACTTAAAGCAATTGGGCGTATCTCGACCACATTACAGAAGGTGTTCCGCTCTATCTCGCACTCGACCAAGTTTTTCACTTCATCTATGTGTCGAGCTCCTAATTTAAAGTTATCGACATTTGGGAGTCTTCTAGCAAAGTAAGCAATGCTGTTCAAAGCAGGCAAGGACTGACAGTTGAACTTGTTCACGACGGATTGTGTGCATAATTCCACGTCTTTCAGAACATTCTTGAGAAATGGGCTCCCCGATATGCATTCGCAATCAGATTTCTCCAAAAAGGCCCCTTTTTGAACAAACAACCTGATTTCCTCGTGGGTTAAATTGTCTCTTCTAATACTTACTCCCAGAGCAGTTTCACCTTGAAAGTTCTTAACATTGGTGTTGGCGCCTGCTCCCAAGAGTAGCTTTATGGCCTCTCGATCTTGACCTACAGTTTCAGACATGTGTATGTACTCCGACCACAGCACATGCAAAGGCGTGTTACCATCGACATCTTGAGGGCTGAGATCCAGTCCCTGCTTCTCTAGAAGAACCTGTATCACTCTGGTGTGACCCCTCTCAACAGCTAAATGCAGGGCAGTCGTGTTCCACACATCACTTCTGTTGACGTCTGCTCCAGCTCGGATGAGGAGAGACGCGACCTCTGCGTTCCCGGCTCTTGCAGCACACATGAGAGGAGTTACCAAATCTCGGCTTACAGCATTGATGTCTGCTTCTCCATTGTCCAGGATAAGACGCACGATGTCCGGCCAACAATAAGAGACCCAGTGAAGGAGGGTGCGCCCGTCGTCTTCATCAACACAGTTGACTTGGGCTCCACGATGAAGGAGGAAACCCACAATTTCCTTCGCGAGTGGACGACCAGCAATAGCAGCCAGCATCACAGGTGTAAGACCATAACGATCCTTGAGGTTGATGTCACATTTGCTGTTGATGAGCAGGGCTGCCACTTCGTAGCGACCAAATGTAGCTGCCAAGTGCAGAGGGGTCTGTCCCGCTTCGTCGAGGCTGTCCACGGGCACTCCCGCTTGGATGAGTTGCCTCACCCTTTCCAAATCGTTTTTCCTGGCGGCGGCGTGCATGGCGAAATCAGTCATATTTCGGTGTCTTTCAGATTTAGAGGCTAACATGTAATTGTATCAACGTAACAGGTAATATTTGTAACATCGACGCATTTCTCGAAAAGGAATTAGGACTAAGAAGTAACCAGGGGTAAAAATTATAACAAAATATTTCCAAAAATTATGTTTTTTTGCGAAATCATCTGATCAATACTAAAAAAAATCTTAGAAAAAAATTCCAAACAAATTTCAAAGAGTAGTAGTAGTTGGTTGGTTTTGACATATATTTTCAGGCTTGTGTGCTTGGTCGCAAGGACCCGCTTATAAGCCATCGTCAAGTAGGACAACACAAGACACACACATACACATATGACAGATGTTGCCATCTGTCGCCACCTCCACAATTTAGACATGTCCCTGAAGGGGAGGGAAATTTTCTCCAGGAACCTATACCCATGGTGAACTGCGCAATGACCGACCACAGGACTTTCGGACCCAACAGATTTTACGAGCACGTACTCCGCATATACTCGGTAGGTCTTCAGTGGCGACCGGGTCTCGAACTCTCAACCTTCTGATCTCAAGCTGAGACCCTTTGACCACTAGGCTCCCTACAGCCAAGAGTAGTAGTAGAAGTGTATCATGCGATATGTGCTCGCCTACTAGACTGCTTCATCGCAATAATCCCACTTGGATCAATGGGGAATATTCATATGACGTACGCGGTTTGTTATCCTACACCTCTCGAACCAACTGTAGTGGAAATACTGCCAAGAAGCTTTGGATCTTTTATTATTTGTGGTTTAGAAATCGTTGTCGTGAGACTTTTAAAGATTTTTAGTCACTTTGGTTGTTGAAATATTGCTAAATAAAGTTGAAATTGGAATCACTTTTATATGCGGTTTGCATGTAAAGGCCTTTTCACACGGTATTCCTTGTGCACGGAACTGCTCGGACAGGGTTGTCCACCTGCAAAGATTCTGACGTCACACGTTCCTGGAGGGGTTGTTGTGAATGATACTTATCGCTAGTCTTGGCAAATTTTTTCAACTTTTCAATAATTTTACAAATTCCTATCACGTGTAGGAATTAGTTGGTTGGTATACATATATTTTCAGGCTTGTGTGCTTGGTCAGAGACCCGCTTATAATCCTTCATCATGCAAGACTGACACAACACACACACGAGCACATACGTGACAAATGCTGCCATCTATTGCGCGCCATTTCCACAATTTAGACAAGTCTGTAGAGGGGAGGGCAGGGCCGTCGCGAGAGATGGGCGAAGGGGGCGTCTCGCCCCCCCCCCCCCCCAAGTTTTATTTTTAAATGGTCATTCGGCAAATTTGAGAAATGTTTGTCATTTTTATTTTGATATCGAAATATAAAATTTTTAGTGAAACGTGTACACCGATCAAAATCCGAACACAACGCAAATGCCAACTCACAAAACTCCTAACTAACTAGTAAGTCATTCGGCAAATTTAACAAATGTTTCTCTTTTATACTTTAATGCCGAACTATGAATTTCTGTTTAGTGAAATGTGTTTTGTGTACATCGATCAGAATCCGAACACAACGCAAATGCCGACTCACAAAACTCCTGACGAACTATTAAGTCAGTCGGCAAATTTAACAAATGTTTGTCTTTTATACTTTAATGCCGAACTATGAATTTCTGTTTAGTGAAATGTGTTTTGTGTACATCGATCAGAATCCGAACACAACGCAAATGCCGACTCACAAAACTCCTGACGAACTATTAAGTCATTCGGCAAATTTAACCAATCTTTGTCATTTATGCTCTAATGCCGAACTATGAATTTCTGTTTAGTGAAATGTGTGCACAGATCAAAATCCGGACACCAAGCAAATGCTGACTAAAATAACTACTGACGAACCAATAAGTCATTCGGCAAATTTAACAAATGTTTTTGTCATTTATATTTTAATGCCGAACTATGAACTTTTGTTTAGTGAAATATGTATACAGATAAAAATACTATGCACTGCATAGGGGCCCGTAAAAAGCTTAAAGGGCTTTTTTTTCTTCGAATTTTTTTCTTCAATTTAATATTAAAAAAAATTATTCGCAAAAAATCTGAAGTAACTGACTCATGTGGGTCCAGAAATTTTATTCCACGATAAAAGACAGTGCAGAAAAGTGTACTTAGTTTTGTAAAATCCGTTATCATTATTTATTATATTTTAATTGGACTTATCAACATTTTTTTGAAAAACGTCCTTTTTTCCTTCTTTGAAAAAAAATTACTGAATATGCGAAATTTTTCAATACAGTAATATATTTAACTGGAAGGGTCCCTAGAAGTTTCATAGAGGATATTAGTTTTTAGTCAGATTTATCAACGGGCTCCTTCAGACCATGCCTAGAACCACCAATAATTTAGGAACCTTAAAAATTATTTTATTAAAAAAAATATTGCAGAAATAAGAAATGTTTTCTTCTTAAAACTCGTAATTATTATTGTAATGATTCCTGACTCTTCCCCTTTTTTTTCCAAAAATTATATTTTTATAACAACGTGCAAAAAAGTTCACTTTTTTTTTATATAATATTCATTCATAAATCGTTGCGAAAATGACACTTTACGTGCTTGCGTCACAGACAGTCTTCGAAAAGTTGGTTTTCGGCACTAGTGTGGTAAAGTAAATAAGAGTATCTGATTGGTAGAAAAGCAAAATGATGTCATGAATATCTCCATGGAAACTAAATGGTCACGAAACTCAGTTAATTCTATTGGTTCATTACTTTTGCATTTTCTAATCTCCATGGAAACTAAAAGTATTACAAAAATTATTAAAGGAAATGAAATAAGATAAAAGTAAGAACACAAATTTCACTCCAAACAATACTTTTCTGGAAGAAGATTCGACCAAACTTCCTTAGCTGCTTTGTTAATTTAATCTGGAAGTTGATCGAACATCATTTCAAATTCATTTTCACCTATGTTCGGTAGCACTAATTAATCTAAATACTATTTTGATTCAAAATAGAAAAGTATTTTACCACTTTTCTTTCAATACTTTGCATTTTCGAATATCTCCATGGAAACTAAAGGATGTTATGAAAATCACTCATTGGTAGAAATACTTTTTTGCACGCCATTATAAAAATATTGTAAGCAAGCACGTTCCAAATAATACTTTATTAAGCTCGTGTCATAATTTCACTCGCTCGTACCTCGCTCGTGAAATAAAAGCCACTCGCTTAATAAAGTATCATTTTCGGAACTAGTTGCTTAAATAACTATTAATCCTCCTAAAATTGAAACTGAAAAATTGTTTTTTCTTCATAAATAAATTTCACAAGAGGGGCCCGTATCAGTTCCAGGTTATGCCCCAAAGGCAGCAAATCTGAAGGCGAAAATTTGGCCCATGAGAAAAAATATTGATAAGTTTATAATTATTACAGATCCAGACCCCCCGCTTCATATGCGACTGAACAAGATTTGTTTAATAGCATTTTAATTTTAGAAAATCAGATACATCCATATTTTTTAAAGTTGAGAATTCCATCGTTCGACAAGAGAAGATTCATGAAGGAAACGACGTAGATTACTGGCGCAAATAATTTATTCAGCATCTTCTTTTTTTTAATGAATAAAGTATTTATGTTAATAATCTACTTTGTTTTTTAAAGAGTTCTTAAGTAACATTCGCAAATTTGAAGATTTTTCTAAATATTCATCTTTCGAATTGATAAAAAAAACACAACACGTCAGCACAAAACAAATGATTCAAACTAACTGTAAAAGGGGATAAATGGAAACATCTCTGTTCCCCAGTCTCACAGCACACGTAACGGTAATAAATGGTTCAAGGGAAGTTATCTCATATCTGAGAAAATAAAATGACCACCGTCTTCCACGAAAGACCTACAAGGGGGTATTTTTGTTCGACATCCCACTCCCCTACATTGTTGCAATGAAGGGGATCGGGGAAAGGGTCGAAGTGTTTTGCGTGGGAAAGGATGGTGGGGGATTTTTGCTTGTCGCCTCCACTCCAAGAACAAAACCAGATTCCCTATTGTCCAGCTTCTGCAAAAATAATCTATGATTTTTATCATAGCAGGAGATGAAACCTTTAAGATTTTATGACCAAAGAAAACGGCCGGGTCCACCAAACCGGAGCAGGGTCCTTGTTTGAAACTCGAGACAATTATATTTACGACGTCCCACACTTAGCTTTTCTTAGAAGAACTAGTATTTTTCTCAGTACTTGCCAGATGTTTGAGCAGATCAGTTTCCCAGACTGACCAATGTACGAAAAATAGACAAGGCACTAAATTTATTGCTGGTGCGTCACTAAGTCCAATCTTTAGCCTTAGAATCTTTGGTTTTGGCAGTATGGTATTTTACTCTGTGCTGAAGGGTTTAACGTTGATATTATTTCCCTCTCTGCATGGATCTTGACGAGTTTTATGTCATATTCGTGAGTCTGAGTGGCTAAATGCCCGCTTAAAGGTAAAAATTTAATTAATAAAAACTCATTTTCAATAGTTTTCAATTTTTAAATTAATTGTGTCTTAAAAATATAAAATGTGTTTTTAATGTGCTATTTTCATAAACATTATCATAGAAAAGTAGTGTCCAGTGAGCAATTTTTTAAATTTTTAATCATTCACGAATCGCGTTTTTCCGTCCGAATTTAAGATTTATTGGTATGATAAATTAATTGCATTCCTATTTTATGATTATGATGGCGTAAAAATGTGTAGTAAAACAAATTAAGTTTGTTAAAGTCAAATTAGTGTTACATAATTTAAAAATGTTGACTATTGCTTTTAATTAGTTTGTAATTTTCCTTTTTCTAAAGAAATCGGTAATATATTCTTAGTTTGATTTGCAATCCCATCCCTTCATAATTTTAATATTGTACAAAAGGAGAGAAAAAGGTGTAAGTGGGAAAAAAATAGCTGTTCGATTTGAAAAAGCTACCTATCATTTTTTTACCTTTAAAAATGATTATACTATGAGTATTTTCTTTTTTTATTCTATGTCTTAAATAATACAGTAATTTAAGTTGTATATTAAAATTTAGGATGAAAATACCGTTTTTTTTTTAAATTCTGGCTCCTATAATAATAAGCGATACTCGGGTGATATTATATAACCGTCGTAGTATTGTTTTAGAACTTTTTGCAATAAATAATTATTCAGAAAATGAAAAACTTGTCTTTAATCAACTTTTTTTCTAGAATTTGCTAAAAAAAAAATGGGTTTTAAGATTATTAAGTTAGGAATATAATTATATCAGCGTGTTGGGAAATTTTCGCTCTTGGTATTAGCTAAAGTGCAAACTTGTTTTCACTGCATAAGATTAAACTGTAAAATTTTAACTAAAAATTTTTAATTTCTTTAATTTTTTTAAATTTGTATTTCTGTAAGATGATAAAAAATAACTCTTCCATGATTTAAATTTTAAAATTAAAATATTAAAATATATAAATGCGTGATGCTGGAAAACCTGACAGTCAGGTGACGAATTTATAGGTCTGTAACAGGAATAACGTAACGTTAATTGTTAAACACGTTTGTTATAACACGTTAATTGTTAACGTAATATATTTCAATAAAATTTCTAGTTTGTCCCATTTTATTTGGTAAAACTAAAAGAAAACACCGTTTTCTTCTGGGGAGGATAAGAATTTATTTTTTGAAATTATCGTCTTTTTCAATAGGCAGCCTTAGATTTCCCCAAAACGTGAAAATTCTGTTAACTAATAATAAATCAGTAATAATAAACCGAAATAAGGTAATTATTAATAAGCACTTTAAAAATCCTTAAGTTTAAGTTCATTGTTAATGAAGAAATCCGACTTCTTATAATAAAATTAATTTTATTATTAATAAATATGTTAATTGCTAATTTTAATTAATAATATTCTTGAATTTGCATCACCACCAATTAAATTGATTATTAATTATAATTATGTTTCCTTTAAACCGATTCGGCAACTTCGAGAGCTAAATTAATATTTTATTCGGCAAAAGTGGCATACGCTCCCCCAGTCGATTTTTGTTAGCGACGGCCCTGGGGGAGGGAAATAGTATCCAGGGACCTGTACCCGTGGGAAAATGTGCAATGACCACTCACACAGGACTTTCGGTCCCAACAGATTTAACGAGCACGTACTCCGCACATTCGGTGGGTCTTCAGTGGTACCGAGACTCGATTGCGAGACCTTACGATAACGAGATCTTCCACCAAGGCTCCCCACAAGCCTATTTAACAAGGAGTACTAACTACAAAAAATCAACATTGGCGAGCATAAAGTAGATTTTTCTCAATTTGGCAAACTCGATTTTGCCAACAAGGCGTCAGAGTTATACTTGATGCTGATTGGCTATCTATATCTCTCCGCAAAAAAGGTGTACCGATTTTAGTGTCTCCCCGAAAAAATTCAATGAAAAATTCTTTACAGCGGTTCTCCATGTTAGTCCCCCCCTATGGAAGTTCCGTGATCAAGTAAGGTGCTCCGTGTGAAAAGGCCCTAAGCTACCCGTGCAACGTCGGGTATGACATATAGCTAGGTATTTTATAATCTATAATAATAAAAGAAAGAGTCTGTCTGTGTGTATGTCTGTGGATCGCAAAAGACCTAGTCTGCTCTAAAAAATTCGAAATTTTTAATATAGATTCCTTTTAATACCTACGTGTGCACCTGAGGCTTAGTTTTTTCATATTTGATTGTGATTTTTAATTAATATAATTAGTTTCAAAAAAACGTCATCCACGTGGGATTGCGGAACCATAACAGGGCTTGATAATACATGGACTGGGCCGAAACGGGGGCTTGACGCCATCATCTATTAGTTTGATTGATTGAGTTTGGTTGAGATATGCGCTCGCCCTAAGGCTGCTTCATCCTGTATTAGTGTTTGCTTTTTTTAGTGCTCATGCGCCAACACGAATTTAATCTTGAGTGTTTGGTTTGGTTTTGAATTATCGTCGCACTAGAGCTACACGAGGGCTATTGGCGACGGGCGTCGTATTTTAGAACCACAGTCAGGTGACGAGCCAACACCTGAATAGGTACCCAACGCAACCGTTAAGGGCGACATCGTACGCAGCGTTAGGACTTTGAAGGATATTTAACGTGCCCTCCCTTACACGGGGTATTATTCGTCGGACATTTTTGGCTGCACGGGCCGTTTATAGGTCGGCAGCTATTTAAATAATCTTGAGTGTATTTTCACAAGTAAGCATGCCTCTAAAAGGAAGCAATGCGAAGTTAACGGGTTCCCAGTAAGGCGGGACCATACTGCTAGTTAATTTAATAAAATTTTGAAAAATAAAATTTTAAGAATTCAGTTGGGTTGTGCATATAATTCTTAGGACATGTTGAATTATGATGAGCAAATATACTATTGAAAATTTTGTTTCAAAAACATTTATTTAAATTTAACTTACAAAATTAAGTTTCGTAGTTTTCTTACATTCGAAGGTTCGCGCAAGTGCACCTTTGGTATATTCAGAGCTTTCCTTTTTTTCTCTTTTTGTTAAGTAGCAGGCAAAATGTGTTTTTCCTAAAACATATTTATCTACAATTAGTTAAAATGCTCTTAGTAAGAACATTAAATGACGTTATTAAAAAAGTTTCCTGTACTGTACCCGCTACATGGAAATGTTAAGCTTCCCACTGAGCCTTTCCTATTGGGTATATGTGTGGGAAGGGGATGATAAGACCTATTTATTATCCGGTATAATGAATTAAATGTATCATAATTATACAAAACCAATTGTTGTGCAAAATTAATATTTTTCTTTTACAATTATTACTATTAAAGAATAATTGTTGAATATTTGAGTATACCATGGGTAAATAAATATATGCAAATGATTTAATGTAATTTTTTTAAAAAGTATTGTTACACAATAGATAAATATAACTTAGTAATAACGACAGGAAGAAATAGCTTATATGAATGCCCACACTAACATTCAGAGAGAAAAGCTTTAAGTGTTTTTTTTTTTTTTTTTGCAAAACACAATTTCGATTAGAATGATCAAATTAAATGGTTTTTTTTATAATTTACTGTTCATAAAGATAATTATATTACAAGTCCCTTCAAAATAGCTACAAGACTGCATAGATATAACTGTGAGGAATACATATGTATAAACCTGTCTGGTTTTCCCAACAACACACTTAATTTAAAAATACTTTAAATAACTTTTATTTAATTTTAAAATTGAAAGCATGGAGGAGCCATTTATAACCCTCTACTATAGAAATAATTTTTTAAAAAATATTTATGAAATTAAATTTTCGGTTAAAAATTTTTATTTGAATCTCATGCATTGAAAACGAATTTACACTTAAGCTAATTTGCTTATTCCTCAGAGAATCAATTTGCTCAATCAATGTATACAACAAACTGGTAAATAATTTTGTAAGAAATTATCAAATTACTTTCTTCAAAGTCAAACATTCATCATTACATAAATTTAGTATATATTAAAATCAAGTTAAAAGCAACATTATAAAAAGCACACACACTGTTAAAAAAAATTCCTTGAATTAACGGAAAAACTACTGGCAGCAAGTTGCCGGGATTTTTCCGTTATTTTCAGGATCTTCCGTTTTGGAATTTTTCCGTTATTTTCACGAACTTCCATTTCGGAATATTTCCGTTAATTTCAGGGTCTTCCATTTTCGAATTTCTCAGTTAATTTCAGGATCTTCCATTTCGGAATTTCTCCGTTAATTTCAGGATCTTCCATTTAGGAATTTCTCCGTTAATTTCAGGATTTACCGTAGAAATTTTCTGTTAATTTCAGGAATTTTTATGTAGCTGTTCCTTTGTTAATTTCATGAATTTCTAATTTGCATTTCTCTCTAAATTCAGAAAACTTACATAGTATATGTTCTAGTTAATTCCAAGACATTTTTGCTTTTTTCTTGTCAATTTTGTTTCTATATACTATTTAACCATCAATCATTCTAAATATATCCATTTATATATGGTGTTATAAATATTAGCATAGGAAAATTTAACAGGAGAAACAGGCAAATTAAACATGCATCCTGTTTGTTATATAAAACGTAAGCAAACAATGTCTTCATACTTTAACCTTAAATCTATTCAAAACTAATACAATCTAATCCTTTAATATTTTTAAAACCATATTTGGTATATAATCTGAATAAAAAGTGTAAGGGTCACGCTCAGATAAATAAATAATTGATAATTAATTAAGCACGTGCAGGCGATTGTGTATTAGCTTGTGTGCGATGGTGGCAGTCTGGTTGTAGTAGAAAATGGAAAACGCTTAGTTTGTTGGAAATTGTGTCATTTAAAAGGTAAAGTTTGTTGTTCGAAATAAAGTAGTTAAGAAAAGAAATTTGTTGTTTGAAAGTTTGTTGAACCCAGTCATTCGGTCACTACATAATGTGCGGGGAAACCCCAACGGATTTCGAATTATTTTGAAGAACTGTGATGATTGAGAATATACCCAACGGCTTGATTGTGAGTTAATCATTTTGAAATTGATATTCGAACAGTATTTGTAGAAGATATTTAGCTATGAAAGTCTAGTTAACAAGGTTATTTGAATAATTTGGAAGTTGTTTTAAGTTTTTGAGTTTAAAAGAGGTTATTTTGAAGAATTTCGGAGCAGAAATGTCGTTTTTAGCAAAAGCAAAGAAAGTAGATTTGAAGTGTTTGGCGGAAGAATTAGGCGAAACTGTGACGAAGGATATGAAAGTGGTTGAATTAAGAAATATTATTTTGAAGAGTGCAGAGTATGAGGAAGGATTTGTGAAGGATGTATTAGAAAGAATAGTTAGTGAGAGAGAGGAAGAAGAGCAGATTAAGCGCCAAGAAGAAATTAAACGCCAAGAAAACGAGTTTTTATTGGAAAAATTGAGTAAGGAAATGGAAATGGAATTGTAGCGCCAAGAAAAGGAGTTTGAATTAGAAAAGTTGAAGATTGAAGCATCGATGTCCAGAAGTGGTGATGGAAGAGAAATGATCTCTCAGAATGGAGGAATGCAAGAACAAGCTCAAGTTGGATTGCAAAAATTAATGCGTAAATTTGATCCTAAAGAAGGTGATATTAGTTTTTTCCTTATATTGTTTGAAAGACAAGCAAGAAGAGTGCAGATTAAGGAACAGGATTGGGTGACAAATCTTGTTGGATTATTACCGTTAGAAATGGCGAATTTGATTGCCAGGGAGCCAGAGGAAAAAGCCAATGAATATGATCATGTGAAGAATATGTTGTTAAAGAGATTTAAATTGAGCCCGGAAGCGTTTAAAATAAAGTTTAAGAGGCACTGTAAGTCATCTGAAAACACTTGGCGGGATTTTGGATTTGAGTTGGCGAATTATTTTAATGAGTGGATTATGGGACTAAAAGTCAATGATTTTGAAAGTCTAAAACAACTTGTCATTACAGAGCAAATGAAGGAACAAGTATCAAGCGATATACAGCAACACTTTATTGATGAATGGGGTAAAGTTATTACAGTTGATGCTCTTTCTGAGAAATTAGATGAATATGAAAATGTGAGACAATATAACCAGTGCAATAAAGCTCCTTCATTTCAACAATACAGGAATGACTATCAGGGAAAACCCAACACGTCCAATAACAGAAATAATTCATCTTATGAAGGAAATAGATATGAGCATAACAACCGTGGAGGATTTGATAAGAGAAATTCCTTCCAAAAGCAAGTGACATGTTTCAATTGTGGAAGATCGGGGCACTTAGCAAGGTTTTGCAGAGATAAGAATAAAGAAGGAAGAGAAAATCCTGAAGCTAAAGTTTCTGAAGTAAAGGTTGCAGAAGTCAATGTCTCTGGAGTCAAAGTAGTGGAAGTAAAGGAGATCGAAGGCAAAGTGGTCATTGCTAAATGCAACAGTGAAGTTGTACTGGAGAATAAGAAAGGGAATGCAGTTCAACCGAAAATGTCTGATCTGAAAATAGTAAAAATTTCATATGGTGGAGCAGAATATGAGGCAGTTGTAGATTCTGGTGCGCAGATTAGTGTGTTTAAAAGCAGTGTAGTAGGGAAAGAAGTTGACTACAAAGGACATATCATGTTACAGCCTGCGTTTGGTGATTGTTTGAAAGCTGAATTAAAAGAAGTTGAAATTGGTTTGGTGAGAAGGTCGTATATTACACCGGTAATTAAAACGGTTGTGGCAACTGTGGACGGGTTGAATGCTGACATATTGTTGGACATGGAAACTTATGAGGCCTTATTGGAGCAGGAGAGAATCTATAGTCCTAGCTTCACAGCTACCATGAAATTAAGATCGGATACTCAAAAGGAAGAGTTGAATGATAATTTGAATACTGAAACAGAAGAATATAAGCCAGCAATGAGAGAAAATGATGCTAAGGATGACGGGAGCAAAACAGAGAGTTTCAGGAAACAACAACAAACGTGCACTACTCTTCAGGAGGCATGGAAATTGGCCAAGCAAAATAAAGGAGGGTATATTGTAGAAGAAAATATCCTTTACCATGAAGAGAATATGTATGGAAGTAGAATAAGGCAGTTAGTGATTCCTGAAAGCAGAAGAAACAAAATATTGGAGATAGCTCATGAGTCAGTATTCGGAGCACATCTAGGAGCCCATAAAACGATTCAAAGAATCAAGTTTACGTTTTATTGGCCTGGAATGATCAAGGAGATCAAAGCATATTGTAGTTCTTGTCATGGGTGTCAGTGCAGAAAGGTAATTCGCTCTGTTGACAAGATCCCGATAACACCTGTGTCTCGCCCTGAGCTACCGTTTCAAGTGGTGAACGTAGATCTAATTGGCCCCATAGATCCGGTATCGTCACAAGGACATAAGTACATTCTTTGTTTGATGGATCAACATTCAAGATGGCCAGAAGCTGTCCCATTGAAATCTCTAACGGCTAAGAGTACATGTGAAGCATTGCTTGAAATATTCAGTAGGACAGGAGTACCAGAAGTAATCGTGATGGACAATGCAACAAATTTTACAGCTAGTTTGACGCAAGAATTTCTGAAGATTTTAGGAGCTTGTCTACGATTTACAACACCGTATCATCCAGAAGGAAATGGTTTAATTGAGAGATGGAACCAAACTTTGAAAAATATGTTGCACCATATTATTAGAGAAGAGGGTAGAGGTTGGTACAGGCACATTCCTTTTTTATTGTGGGCTTATAGAGAAGTTCCAAATGCAACTACAGGCGTACCACCTTTTCTGCTGATGTATGGAAGAGAACCAAAGGGTCCATTGTCTATACTGAAATCAGTTTGGACGGGGGAAGTACTATTACCTCTGAATATGAAAGGTTCAGTGGAAAACTATTTGCAAGAACTAAGAGAGAAGTTAGAAGTAGCAACACGAAATGCCAAATTAACAAGTGAAGTTCAGCAAAGTAATTACGCCAAATACTATAATAGTAGAAGGAAACATCGAGAATTTGCACCAGGGGATCAAGTGCTTGTGTTAGTACCCGACTCAACTAATAAATTGTATGCTAGGTGGATAGGTCCAGTTAAAGTGGTAAGAAAGGCGAAACCAAATTCGTATTATCTGCAGATGCCTGAAGGTAATTTAAGGTTACTCCATGTAAACAAGATGAGAGAGTACAGGGCCAGAGTTCAGACTGTTGGAGTTGTTTATGACTGTAATGACACAAAGTAGTTAAGTGTGTGTCGATAGTAATTGTAATGTAAAGTGTGACCCTTTATATATCTTAACATATTAAATCTTCGGATATAATATGATTTTAGGGGGGAGGTGTAAGGGTCACGCTCAGATAAATAAATAATTGATAATTAATTAAGCACGTGCAGGCGATTGTGTATTAGCTTGTGTGCGATGGTGGCAGTCTGGTTGTAGTAGAAAATGGAAAACGCTTAGTTTGTTGGAAATTGTGTCATTTAAAAGGTAAAGTTTGTTGTTCGAAATAAAGTAGTTAAGAAAAGAAATTTGTTGTTTGAAAGTTTGTTGAACCCAGTCATTCGGTCACTACAAAAAGGACATTGTTCACATTTTTGATATTTAAAAATTACCACTCTTCATATATTTAAAACAATTTTAATATGGCAGAAAAATTTTAATAATTTTGATAATTTTTCTGTCATATTTTTTTTTATAATGCATATATTTAGCATTGTTCTGTGGCTAAATGGTATTGTACTTTACAGTTAGCATATCCAGGGCAAAATCAGGGGTAGGGGATAGTGAGTAGGGTCTCTTAGTGGTTGAACACCCCTTAACAAAGAGACTTTTTAAGACAGTAATAGTTGTAGTCAAAAACAATAAATTTTTAAGTGTCGGCATTTGTACTATACATACATGAATTTGTATACTCTGATTGTAAAAAAACAACAAAATTTTTTATTATATGGGGGCGAGAGTAATTAACCCCTCCTGGATACACCAATGATACAATTTAACAAGATATGAATAACAAAAGAATTACAGAATATAATCATGTTTTATTTTTCTTTCATAATTGAAAAAGACTTATAGTTTTTCAAATCCTAAACTAATTTAAAAATGTGTGCAGGAACTACAGATTTAGTTTTCTTCTTTTTCTGAACTTTCCACCCTCTTTAGAGAATTATGATAAACAAGCACCTAAAAAAATAATATATATAGGGGTAAGTGGTGTACCTTGGACATATGTGTACCTCGAACCTATGCTGATTTTAGCTCGACTTGCTTAGATATTGAAACAACACCACATGCAGTTAAAGTATTTGCTACCACGGGTCTCAGTGAAGTTCTATCTGTTTGTTTAAATGGTCAATTTATTAAAGAGGTTTCGAAAAACTAAATTCACAGTTCAAAAGTAAAATTTTGTCAGATACTTTAGGGTATTTTTATACTCAAAGATGTAGTGTTTATTCAGAAACGATGGTTATGCAATATCATGCAAAGTTTTAGCTACAAAACAGTGTGCTTGAAATTTAGTTAAGTCTAACCTTAACATGGTGATTAACTATTTTGTTTTTAATATCCATGTGGTGTACCTCGAACCTAATACAAGTGGTGTACCTTGGACTGGTCCAAGGTACACTACTAAAGGTCTTATGTGCTTCAGATTGTTAAAAACCCATTATAAAATTCAAGTAAATTTTTTCCTTTGAAAAATTAAGTATTTTAAGCTATTAATATGCAACCCAGATTTGTAAAATTATGTAGAATGGAAATTTGTAAGTAATTTTTATATGGTGTGATAAATAATTTTTCTGTAGTTAATTATTTAGATTTATGGTAGACCTATAAAATTTTAACCATATTGATATAATATAGAAAATAATAATTGCATGCACATCTAAAAATATGTTTTTTATAATAAATATCTAAGCAGAACATCCTTTTTACGTTTAGGCCTAGTTGTATAAACATAGGGGGAAATATTTTAGTTGTTTTTCAAATTTATGACATAAAGATAGACAAATGTTTTTCTATGGCATGAAATGATAGTTTAATTTTATGCTGCATTTTAACGGATACACATGAGAAAGATTGCATTACAGCTGAAAAAGCCAGAAGGGCACTAAAAAAAAACTAAGGCAATAAAACCCCTTACTAAGCCAATTGACCTAACATAACCAATTACTACAATCTTGGCAAGAAATAAGAGTAGGTTGTAAAATGTATTTTTGAATTTTATGTGGCTAAAAAATATTGGTTTTCGGACTGTAAATCGAGTCTCTCTACCTGTTAATAATTGGTCCAAGGTACACTACCGGTTGGACCAAGGTACACCGTCGGTGGTGTACCTTGGTCCTAATTTCATTGTTCTGTATTTATTTTTTTAATAGTTGAAATCAATTAAATAACATGTTAAAATAAATATATGTTGTATGTAACAACATAAAGTATTTATTAAAAATATTTTTATTCACTTTTTGCAAGTAATTAAGAAATTAAAAATTGAAAAGTCAAAATAGGTCCAAGGGAACCCACCTTCCCCTATTAATACAATAATATATATATTATAACAATTTTAAATGAATAGATCTAATGTAAAGAAGCAAGTGGTAATCAGGCGTTAACCAGACAAAATATTCTTAAGCCTTCCAAAATTAAACAATTTGTCAATTTTAGTTTTTTTTTTTTGCGAGCAAGTTTTCCATAGTATCTGCACCGTAATAATTTAATATCAGAGTTAAAAAATGCTTTTTCTTATTTTGTGAAGAGGGGGAAGGGGGAAGGCAAGGCATGAATCTTAGAGTACCTTTAATTAATTGATTTATCCATATCTCTCGATACAGTTTTGAAAATTGGAACATTGAAAATATTTTTTAATGGGGAAGAGAAACAAAACAGAAGTGTTCTTGAATAATGTATATATCAAAATTGAAAATACAATTTTATAATAGTATTTAGTATAAAACAATAATTTTAATGTAATTTAATAGTATTTCGTAATAAAGTACAATCTTATAATTAGTATTCTAGTAAGAGCTAATAACTATTGCTTTTGAATATCACTGACAGTAGACGGTGAGCCGAAAATTAGATATCACTTAGCAGCTACATCTAAATAAACACTAAAATAGCGTTCTGCAGACACTTGAAATTACTAAATTTTAAATTCGTTAGAAAATTTGCATTTAATTGGAAATTGTGTTTTTCTTAGTGCAGACTTTTCAAAACAAAGAGCATTAAAAATAGTGTATGTAACTTCTGAATCGAATCAAGGCATATGATCTGCATACATCCGTAATCACTTATTGATTCATTAAAATCAACAAAAAGACTATTATTTATTAAAGAGAAAGTTTGCATTATGTATACTTTCATAGTTTTTTAAATAAACCATGCTGATAGCGATAGAGTAACCGTGCTTTTCAATCGAGTTTAGGTTAGGTTTTGAATTTCGTCGCACTAGAGCTACACGAGGGCAATTGCTTTTCAATCAAATTTAAATGTAAGGATTGTTGGAGTGAATAATTTCAAATAATTTTATTATTTTTTTAATTATGTGCACTTGTTTGTTGGTGAACATTGTTTATTTCATATATTTGACAGCTTTTTTAAACATTTAAATAAATTTACTTAGTTAAGCGTGTTGGCAAACAAACGGAATTATTAATTTCAGGAATCACCCCACGGTCAATTATAGGACTATAGAGATTGCAGAAACAAATAAGAAAGATACAAGAACTCTGGATTCTATATATTGAAAAGAAGGATAAAAAATATAATCTTTAAATAAAATCTTATTTTATTAAAAGAAATGAACATACGCATACCTATATACGTATCTTTCTTGCTTCAGATGTGGTCAAAACAAACAAACAAAAAACATGGTGGCTGAGTCGGTCGGCGGATGTGTCGAGGCTAAAGGCTGTTGGGTGCGAGGTTATATGGAAAAACTCTGTTAATACGGGTCTTACGTGAAATTCTGCACGCAGAATTACGGTGTTTTTCCGTTTTCGCTCGTCAAGCGTTTAAGGAAAACTGAAACAAGCTGTTTATTTCAGACAAACCGTCTGTTTGTTAAAGAAACGCAATATTTCCGTAAATTCCCGAAAATAATCACAGAAATATGCACGTAAAATTCAGGTTTTTTTTAACAGTGCACATACAAAATTGAAATGCTGTTTATTGAACTAGGTTTATTTAAATACAAATATGGACACATAATTGTTCTTGTAGTAGACCATCAGAGTTATTTAGATTTGATTCATCATTTCTTGATCAGTAGAGTATAAACCAAAAACACCCATAATTGATATCAATAAATGACACCCAAAAATGAGCATTATTTAGTCATGGTAGCATCACATCTCTCGAGAACAAAAGTATGATTGCTAACTGACGTTTAGATGTTCTTTCTTGGCTTAAGCAATAAAAGTTGAAAAAAAAAGAAACATAAAAAAATAACACTGAAATATAGAAAACAGACACAAAAAACAAGCAGTATACAGACGAAATTGTAAGTTAGTAATACGCAGTGTGATGTCTATTTTTTAATCTTAAAAAGATTGCATCTTTTTCAACATAACTCCTGATTTTTTTATTTTTAAAAAAGTAAATATCTCCAGCTCTAAGGAAATCTATCTTGCTAATCAAAAGTCTAGTTATGACTAAAAATGCCCAACTTGTATGGTAAAAAAGTTCTTATGTTCTTTTTATGACTAAAAAAGTTTCATTTAATTGGTTTTAAAACAATACAATACTTAAGCTTGTAGCTATCATACAAGTTAAGAAATTCCAGTTTGTATGAAGAAATGTTGAACATTTTTAACAAAAATTAAATAATTACTAATTATCCAAGTGCATTTTTATGGCGTTTCTATTCATAAATAGGCAAAGACTTAATTTACAAAGACTCAGAAAAATCCGAGGAGGGTCATCCTAAAATTGGTTGAATTAATGTTGATTTGGAATAATCCATAAGTAAGAAAATGACATCAGACGGAACGGTCGTTCCGCCCGCCAATCTCAAAATGACGCCAAGGGCTAAACGGCAGTTATGTATATATACAGAAAACATTTCGCTATGTTAACAGCGAAATTGATTTTATTTTCTGCTAGGCAAACTAAACTTCGTAGAACAATAAAAAAAATACAGTAGAAGGATTTTGTAGATTACTTTAAATAAAAAAAAATTGGTTATTCTAGAGTCAAAAACAGCGGAGAAAAAAATTATTGAAATTTTCGAAAATGAAATCTTTCGAGCAGTTTTAGTCAAATTTTAACCAAATTTTTGAAGTGACCTACAGCCATTACTAGACCATGAATCTGGAAGCGGTTTTTACTAAACGATTCAGAATGCTCCAATTCATCCCCTTTCATAGGTTTGAAGTTTCAAAAATAACCTTTTCTATTTTTAATTAATTAAAATCGATATTACCTTTGGCTGTATGAATGCGCGATAAACAAGATTTCCTAGCGGCCAAGTACCTCCGAAAACGAGCCAAGGTTTACTGTATTTTCATCGAAGAGCCGCATTACAGCGCCGTTAACTATTAAGTTATTATTACAGTTTCTAAAATATATGATTAATATAATATCTGAATAGTCAGATTGAAAAAAAAATCTAATTAATAAACGAAATGCTTCTTTTAAACTTTTTGGCGTTTTTATTTAGAAAACTTATGAATAACTCGATCGATTGATCGAGAATTGTAAACAATCATATTTGCCTAATTGGTTGCCATATTCAGTTACCAATACCATTAAAAAAAATAGTCTGTTGGGTTTTTTTTTCATAAAAAGTAAGAAATATATATTTTTTCTAAAACTTACTGAGGAATACTTAATTATGTCTAAGTAATCTTTGCTTATTTTTTATGAAAATAAATGATATTTTTTTTTCTAAAATTTATTGAGGAATATGTTATTATGCCAAAGTAATATTTTATAATTAAAGTTAAATTTTTTAACATGAGCTGCTACTAAATGTTTGTATTATAACACATAACAGTAACCTAAGAAACGTATTTGGTTATTGTTTTTTCTTGAATTAGGCTGGATATTTTTTAGTTTTATGAAAGAAAATTGAAAATAAATATGCCTACAAAAGTGAAAAAAAAACTAGGCATAAGAGACGGTTAAGGTACACAAAAAATAAAAGCTACGATGTAATCTCGAAATGTGTCGAAATCAATGTATCGGGAATAAAACGCGTCATCTGTACCTCACCACAGTTTAATTTAAGTATGCAGTATACAAATGTTCTACGGGGAAAAGTATAAATAGTTCTAATTTCCGAGTGCGAGTTATATAACGGTTATATAACTCTATAAACATTGAAACCACGTCGTCAATTTTGTAGTCATATTGTGTCTGTATCTTTTGTTATTTAAAAAAAAACTACTGATATCCCCCCAAAAAACTTCGTAAAAGTAAACAAACGCCAATCTAAAAAAAAACTATTTATTTTATTAAAAAACAAGTCATTATGAAAGTTGTAGCTAAAAAAGCCGTGATATAAAATGAATGCCAATCTCTTGTGTAAAACTTCCTGGTCATAATAAATAGTATAATTTAAGTTTTCCTGCCATAAAAAAATTGCACTGTTTGAGGTTGGTGCCCATCTTAATCCCCTAATAAAATTAAATCATCAATAATTAATCAAATGAACTTGAATTACTAAATCAGAATAATGAAGGATATACTTAAAAAAAAAACTTTGACAAATATATGATCTCAATACATTTATATAAAGGTATAGAGGGTGGTTAAGATGGGGGGGGGGGGGGGGGGGGGGGCACCAACCTCAAACAGTGCAATTTTTTATGGCAGGAAAACTTAAATTATACTATTTATTATGACCAGGAAGTTTTACACAAGAGATTGGCATTCATTTTATATCACGGCTTTTTTAGCTACAACTTTCATAATGACTTGTTTTTTAATAAAATAAATAGTTTTTTTTTAGATTGGCGTTTGTTTACTTTTACGAAGTTTTTTGGGGGGATAATTATATACAAGACATATACACACAAGATTATAAACTATCACAATTGTTATCTCTTTTTAAAATGCTATTAAAAATAAATCGCCTAAATTTATCAGGGATAAAAAAATGTATTTAATGAATTGTTCCGAAATTTTTGATAAGCATAATAACATATAAAAACTCCACAATTAAAATTATCATCCTGATTTACATGTAAAGGAATACAAACATCCAAGTCAGATACAGGATTTAGTAATTGTGTCAAGAAGGTGGCCCATTTTTTTAATAAGTTCAGAAGACTATTATCTATCGGTAGATTCAAAGGATCATAACATAATACTCTATTCGTAACATTTTAAAATCAATTATTATCAATAGCCAATGAGAGTTAGCATTAAAAGGGATAAACATAAATTTGCATCTTTAATGCTGGTAAAATATCGATAAATTTTTCTTTTGTCTCTCATAGCAGATTCAGACTGATCATACGTTAAACCTTCACAACCTTGAACACTAATAGAAATTCTATATAAAAAGCATCAATTATTGTACCATACAAACAACCTTTCCTAAAAATATTTGATACAGATTGTATAAAGAGTTCTTCTACTGAAGTAATTGAATCATCTAAAGATTTTAGCATATACAAGGTTATTTCCATACCATTTACCTTCAAAATACATTCTGACATAGTTTTTACACCGAAATTTAACTTAAAACAACTAAATGTCTTCAATGATTGAACACGTTGTAAAGTAGGATCAAAAACATTTGTTTTTGAACCATATAAAGTTTCATAGATGTACTAACGAAATTTGAAAATATTAAATGCCAAACTTGTATCATAGTTAAGGATAATTTGATGAGCATAAGTAGCACACAAATACTCCACAACTGATGCTATCTTGCTGTAAACAATGCAAAGGACAATTTACCTGGAAGTCTATTTTGAATATAGACTTTAAATACCTAATTAAAGATGTTAATTCCACCTTGGAATCATTCTTTTGTGGATCATAAACATCAAGTGTTTCTGTATTTTTATCAACTTTAACTAAAATCCAATGCAAATTACCAACACAAATAGGAATCAGTAAATATGAATATTCATAAGAGTCTACAGGTAAAACACTAGTTGACATTGTCTGGGCATGGGTAGAGCATATAGCTTGAATGCTACCCGACTTTTCACATAGAATATGAAAGAAAGCATCGACAATTTCGTCATACAACCAACCTCCGACAAAGTCATTAGATAACAACTTTAACTCTTCTTCCTCATCATTACTTATACATGTATCAAGTGATTTCAATCCCAGGATAGTTAGAGTGACCGCCAATAGTGTTTGGGAAGGAATCAGAATTTAAATTGGATGTAAAGGAATCGTCACAAATTTTGATGCGCTTAGATGGAGAATTACCTAAACTTATTTTTCTCTTTCTAGAACATACCTTTTGTCGACGCTTGCTTGTTTTAAATAAGTTAGATTGAGGTACTAGTTTTTGATTTGGAGGAACTTTGGAATAGGGAATAACACTGTTAGATTTTAAGTAATCAGCATTAACGATACCCTCAGAAACAGAAACTAATGTATTAAAGAAGAAACTTGTTAAAACTTGTATTTAAAGAAGTCAAAATATTTCCTAAAAAGACATCTTGCACTGCCGGATTTTTTGTATTAAATTTAACAGTTTGTCACATAATTTCTCGCAGGCAGCAACTCTGCTTTCATTTAAGAGTGGGTTATACATGTTGTGAGTATTAACATAAAAATTGTCACCTTCATTATCGAAAGACATATTTAAATCTAAATCATCAGAGTCACAAAGTTCTTCAGTACAAGTAATTTGTTGTCTAACGTTGTTAAGGGCATGCACTTTATGTATATGTTAACATAGATTTACACACTCCTTATCTGGGCAAGTGCACCGGTACAAATGACTGCATAATGAGGTACAGCACCTTTCAGCACATTTAAAATAACAGTAGTCTTGCAATAAACAAGTGTCATGTACAAGAGTAACTGTGTATTTTATATTTTGATGGGATTGGGAGCTAACACTCCACAAGTAGCTATCATGATCAGTCACATCAACATCAGGGATTTTTCTACTTTTTAAGTGCTGCTTCCTTATTTCCGAATTTAGGTTTACGGGAATAAAACCGTATATCTTTTTAAATCTATGGTCTATAAAACGGCTCTCCTCCATCTGTAAAAGCACATTGATTAACTTATCCATGCGGCGATTAAACACACCTTCAAAATAAATCCTTTTAAGCTTACTGTGAAATGATTCACAGTAATTATTTGTGTCAGATGAGGCATGTGGAAAAGTCCTGTAACACCCAGCCCATATTTCAACTCTACTAAAATAGTTTTGAATGAAATAAAGTATAAAACCTGAAGTCTGTGGAGAATAGCAATCAAGCAATTGTTTAAGCAATGCACAAAACTTAGAATGGGATTTTTCATTTAATAATTCAACCAAAATTGTATAAATCTCAGCACAAGCATCACAAGTCCTTACTCTAGAATTTAATTTCTTTTGCCAACTGTTTAACAGGTGCCACTTGCACAATAAATGCCTAACAGGTCCAAAGACAGATTGAAAAGCTCGAAATATCACCTGGTCATCATTGGTCATATTACAATTAATATTAATGTTTTGATGCTTTACTTTTAAACAAACAAGTTTTAACTCAAAGGAGTTAGATATGAAATGAGAAACAGGATAGCCATTGTTGAATTCATCAGGTATAATTATATTAATTAAATAAAAATCATACTGGTTAGTGCTGCGAGTGGCATCAATAAATAACACTCCATGACTGGAAGTCATTAGTTTCTCCATTTGTTCCTTAGTCTGAAAACCAAAAGCAAAAATTAAATCACACTTAGAAAGGAAATCAAGGTCTTTAGGCCCATAAATAGTCCCGCTATTTTGCGGCTTAAAAATTAAAACAGGATCATACTTTTCTTTTCTTAATTCTTCTATAATTGCAGACACAGAAGCAAGATCATTATTGGGAGAGAAAGAATTTGTTAAACATCTAGAGTAAGACTTGATAAATTTGCAAGAAATAAATGCTTGTTTAGCTGGAAAAAAATCTCGATTATTCCGAGTTCCCAAATTTTCTCTCAGCATACTTTGAATTTTTTGAACTGGTATAGACATGAATAATTGCAACTTAATAGAATTTCTGACACTTAGGCTTAGAGGATGGAACTTAATATTTTGAACATTTACGAATGATTATGTTTGCAGAAATAAGAAACAGTTGCCAAATTATGTTCCTCACAAACAGAAATTCTTACTGGGCACTTGATATTGTTGGGGATGGTACCTTTTCGATTTTTCCGGCAAGTTTGTCTTGATTTTGAAGATCCTTCCACAACATAAAATTGGCACGAATAATAATGATATCTTTGAGTTACCTGTTTTACTACCAGTTAGCTTCTTAAAGGATGTAAAAGTAGATGCCCCCTCATACTCAAGCCACCTTTGAAAATATATCATTGAATCAAAATGTAACAATTTTAAGTTTTCATCCTGCTTCGACACAGTTTTGGCTGGTTGGACTTCACTTTGACTTTCATTTAACTTAATATTGGGAACTACATCTAGGCACAGATTTAATTTTCTAGAAGAGTCATTAACATCATTGGAATTGAAAGGGACAACTACTTTTGATTCATTCGCTACATTATTTTTACAGTCAGTTTTGTGATGCTTTGAAAAAGATTTCTTGGATTCAAATGATTTAAAACATTTCTCAATTTTTTTTTAACAAAGGAGTTTTGACATTGCACTTAAATTTTTTTTTTTATGGGGCTGCTAAAAGAGGAACATGAAAAGTATGTTTTCTGGCATGTGTCACACCTTCTAGGATATTGTACTGCTTTTCCACCACCTCCTACAACCTGCTCAGATAAGCTGTCGGAATTAATACTAAGCAGGGCAAATCTATTTGAAGTTTTACTATTGTAAGTCAATGGAAAATAATCCATATTACCTTTCTTTGATACTTTGCTTAGTGCATCATAAGGCAGCTTGGGAGCAGAAGGGGCATTTGCCATCACAGTGGAAGCAATAGTGGGATAAACATGCAGATTAGAAAGCAGCTTTGGAGCAGAAGGGGTCTTGACGAGCACAGGAAGAGTTATAAGGCGAATTGGAAACAGAAGAGCTCTTATCGAGCACAGGAGAACAATAAGAGGGAGAAAAATGGATATTAGAAGGCGGCTTTGGGGCAGAAGAGGCCTTAGGAAGCACAGGAGATTTACAGGGCGGCTTGGGAACAGAAGGAGCCTTAGGAAGCACAGGAGCAAAGCTAAAAGGCAGCTTGGGAACAGAAAGGGCCTTAATTAGCATAGGAACAAAGTTAAAAGGCGGCTTGGAAACAGAAGTGGCCTTAGGAAGCACAGGAGCAGAGTTAAAAGGGGGCTTGGGAACAGAAGGGGCCTTAATTAGCATAAGAGCAGAGTTAAAAGGCGGCTTGGAAACAGAAGTGGCCTTAGAAAGCACAGGAGCAGAGTTAAAAGGGGGCTTGGGAACAGAAAGGGGCCTTAATTAGCATAAGAGCAGAGTTAAAAGGCGGCTTGGAAACAGAAGTGGCCTTAGAAAGCACAGGAGCAGAGTTAAAAGGGGGCTTGGGAACAGAAGGGGCCTTAATTAGCATAAGAGCAGAGTTAAAAGGCGGCTTGGAAACAGAAGTGGCCTTAGAAAGCACAGGAGCAGAGTTAAAAGGGGGCTTGGGAACAGAAGGGGCCTTAATTAGCATAGGAGCAGAGTTAAAAGGCGGCTTGGAAACGGAAGTGGTCTTAGGAAGCACAGGAGAAGATTTACAATGCAAAACATTCACTAGAAGAATTGTTAACAGTTGGATAAGTGTGGGGTTTAGGCCTAACAGAAGACAAGAGGGAAGGAAAGTCGTCAAAACTTAAATAAATATCCTTTACCTGCCTACATGAACGAACAACAGAGTGCACTTTCCCCACAAGCAGTTGTCCCAGGTGCTCATTTCCTTTAGGATTGAGGTGGAGACCATACTTGGCCAGAAAGTCTTTCCACAATGGTTTGGGAGATCTACAAGAGAAATGAGAGCCATTAGAATAACAAAGCTTTTCTAAACCAGTATTTATATCCCTGATTTTCTGATTTAGAGAGCATCATATTAGGAACATAATATCGTTGGGTGAGATCTTCTTCATGTGGTACAACGGCCGATACAACAACCTTTACCTGAGGATTGAGCCGGAATATTCCATCGAGTAAGCACTTGTACTTGCGCAGGATCCCTGAACAAGATCTCGATTAGTATTGTTTGATCCGACATGCACAACAACAGTCGTATGATTTCTTCATTGAAGAAATCTCCCTAGTCAATCCTTCGATCTTACTGCCAGGAACACAAACAAAGTCGAAAAAACTCCATTTCCCAACGAAATATTCTCTCAAACCCTTAATCATAGAATCCCCTATGACTAACAACTTAATTATGTCAAAATAAAACCCGAAAAATAACTTTCAAATAAAAGAATCAAAATTGCACGTGCTACACACAAAGGAGGGTGCCGAATAAGAATGTAAACAGCTTGGCATATAAGTGATTGTTGTTCACCGCCAAATGAAAATCTCGCCAACAACAGCATAGCCTGAGGTGATGAACATTTTTCCTATCTTTCTGCATTGCCGTACTTTATCCCTCCCAAGAAAAGCTTGTATTTCAGGAATGCGAAATGTTCCCTTCTTTTTGGAGTGGAATTTCAAAATTTTCCTCAGGCAGAATTCAGAAAGTAACGGAAAATTTTCGTTTTTGCTAAAAGTAACTAAGTTACAGTTACTTTCTGAAAAATCTAACAGCGGTACTCATCGTTACCTAAAAAAAGTAATTGTTACAAGTAGGGATGCACCGAATATTCGGTTACTATTCGGTATTCGGCCACTTTAGCTGAATATTGGGTTTGGCTGAATTGCTTTACTATTCCGCTGAATAGTGAAATTTAAATTTTTTCAAATTTCTACATGTTATCATCTGCTAAAACATCAAAAAATTTCCTAACAAGACTTTTTTTTTGATAGACCAAATTTGGTATTCGGTGCTTACAAGTAACGGCGTTACAAGTAATGTATTACTCCAATCCCTGAAAAGAAGGTTAATGAAAGTAGTTAATTTTGGTGTTTAATGTTTGCATGGGAACTAGGTAAAGGCCCAGTTTGTCAATTTTTTTTTAGGTGTATAATATTAAAACAAAAAAGCAATGCACCAAATAGCATAATAAAGCGATGCATGCAGTGTTAGAAAAACCTATTGACCAAGGACCTGTTGACCAAATAAAAATTCCTATCAAGCAGAGTAAAATTGTCGAGTTAATCATTATTTTCAGAATGAAAACATAATCACTTATTTCAGACTGAATATTGAATTCTGAATTAACATTAAAAAAAACTTATAATTTGATAAATATATATATATATATTTGCTCATACAATAGTGACACTTTTTTATTGTCAAAAAAATGCATACAGATACAATAAAAAGATAGGTACTAAAATTTAAGTATAATACTATAATAAATGCAAAAAACCCAAGGATTAACAAATACAACAGCCCGTTAAATAAGCATGATTATATTTAACGTAATTTCTGACTGATATATTTCCCATCATGTCAAACAAATTCAGACTATAGAGCATCAAGATACAATACCAATTTGCAAAAAGGGGGAAAAAATAACACAAAGGATGCATTTGCACGTACTAAAAACGCTTTAACATAATCAACAAAAACGTTTTGCACTGCAAGTAACAAACTATCAAAGTTATAAGCAACAATCTAGCCATTTTAGCTTTAAACGTTAATAAGAACCTAGCAGAACTATGAAGACATATTAAGGGCAAATATTGTGTGATAACAATCATAGAATAATTGTTTTATTAAGAATAAAATGCTAATAGATAATTTTTTAAATTATGCATTAGGTACTAAAACAGATAACATATTTCAAAACACTTTAGTTATGTTTTTTTTTCAATGGTGAATGACCAAAACCTGCAGAAGCAGCTCGTTTCTTGCCTGACTGGCAAGTTATTAAAGATAGAACACAGAGGGCACTTAAAGCAATTGGGCGTATCTTGACCACATCACAGAAGGTGTTCCTCTCTATTTCACACTCGACCAAGTTTTTCACTTCATCTATGTGTTGAGCTCCTAATTTAAAGTTATCGACATTTGGGAGTCTTCTAGCAAAGTAAGCAATGCTGTTCAAAGCAGGCAAGGACTGACAGTTGAACTTGTTCACGACAGATTGTGGGCATAATTCCACGTCTTTCAGAACATTCTTGAGAAATGGGCTCCCCGATATGCATTCGCAATCAGATTTCTCCAAAAAGGCCCCTTTTTGAACAAACAACCCGATTTCCTCGTGGGTTAAATTGCATCTTCTAATACTTACTCCCAGAGCAGTTTCACCTCGAAAGTTCTTAACATTGGTGTTGGCGCCTGCTCCCAAGAGTAGCTTTATGGCCTCTCGATCTCGATCTACAGTTTCAAACCTGGGTACGTACTCCGACCCCAGTACATGCAAAGGCGTGTTACCATCGACATCTTGAGGTCTGAGATCCAGCCCCTGCTTCTCTAGAAGAACCTGTATCACTCTGGTGTGGCCCCTCCCAACAGCTAAATGCAGGGCAGTCGTGTTCCTCACATCACTTCTGTTGACGTCTGCTCCAGCTCGGATGAGGAGAGACGCGACCTCTGCGTTCCCGGCTCTTGCAGCACACATGAGAGGAGTTACCAAATCTCGGCTTACAGCATTGATGTCTGCTTCTCCATTGTCCAGGATAAGACGCACGATGTCCGGCCAACAATAAGAGGCCCAGTGAAGGAGGGTGCGCCCGTCGTCTTCATCAACACAGTTGACTTGGGCTCCACGATGAAGGAGTAAACCCACAATTTCCTTCGCGAGTGGACGACCAGCAATAGCAGCCAGCATCACAGGTGTAAGACCACAACGATCCTTGAGGTTGATGTCACATTTGCTGTTGATGAGCAGGGCTGCCACTTCGTAGCGACCAAATGTAGCTGCCAAGTGCAGAGGGGTCTGTCCCTCTTTATTGAGGCTGTCCACGGATACTCCCGCTTGGATGAGTTGCCTCACCCTTTCCAAATCGTTATTCATGGCGGCGGCGTGCATGGCGAACTCAGTCATATTTCGGTGTCTTTTTGATTTAGAGGCTAACAGGTAATTGTATCATCGTAACAGGTAATTGTAACATCGACGCATTTCTCGAAAAGGAATTAGGACTAAGAAGTAACCAGGGGTAAAAATTATAATAACATATTTCCTAAAATTATGATTTTTTGCGAAATCATCTAATCAATACTAAAAAAAATCTTATCTTAGAAAAAAATTCCAAACAAATTTCAAAGAGTAGTAGTAGAAGTGTATCATGCGATATGTGCTCGCCTACTACTAGACTGCTTCATCGCAATTATCCCACTTGGATCAATGGGGAATATTCATATGACGTACGCGGTTTGTTATCCTACAGCCCTCGAACCACATGTAATGGAAATACTGTCAAGAGACTGGTTCGAAACGGATTCCGAAACATTTCGACTGATTAGGTTAAATACAAAACCTACTACAATAGCTTTGGATGTTTTATGATTCTAGTGATCGTAGTGAGGACGCTGTCCCCACTACGGTTTTTTCGCCAAATCGTAGGTTGTTTTCAAACGCATGGGTCTAAAGGATCTGTTTGGTCTGCCCAAGTGCCCAATGCTGGTGTTGTGCTAGAAAAGTGGAATGGGATGAAAAGTTTGCATCACTAGCTTTAACGCGTGACCTTGATTTCAACATTGATACGAAAACATTAATTTGGTTAGTAATATTAAAACTCAGTGTAACAAATAAAATTGCTGGTTTATAACATAGATTTTTAACTTTTATAACATTTAAATTGGAAATTCTCTGAGATTTTTTTAATTAATTTATCTGGATCCGTATACGATCTCGGGTCCACGGAATAAGATCAAGAAGAGCTGACCACTAAGCCAGAGAGATTGGGCATAATACATTTACATTAAGAGTTAAACAAAATATATAATTTTAGTTAAAATTTAAATACATTATTATAATATAAATGTTAGATTCGTAAATAGCTTCATGGGGCCAGTAGATTGTTAGATTTTAAATTAACTCAAAAGCTAAAAGTATTGGAGAGATTTCAATGTTTTTGATAGCTTAATTATTAGATATATTTGATACAATAGTGCATATTTATATTAATAAGCTTTTGCTAGCGAAGTTTATATCCCCTTTGCTTTACCGAAACTACTAATGTAGGCACGCAACCATTAAGGGCGACATCGTACGCAGCGATAGGACTTTGAAGGATATTTAACGTGCACTCCCGCCACACGGGGTATTATAGGTTGGCAGTTATTTTGGCGATGCCCGGACCCGAACATGGGACCTTCCGCATGCTAGGCGAATGCCCAATCGACTGGACTCCCCGGCCCCTAGACACTTTCAAGTCTTAAAACATTTACATTTATCCACCATTACTTTATATTGCTTTATATAGCATTTTTACAAACCTTTGTCAAAATCATCAATCATATCAAACCAGTTTCATATCATATTGGACAAACGTTTTTATCATTATGCATAAAAAACGCATGAAAAAAAATTAAACACATCAATTTAAATGGAGTCATTTAAGATTCTGAAAATGTAATTAAAATTCAATTGATTGAAAATGAGTTTATGCACTTCTACTTCAATTACCCTTTTTTATTTTTTTTATTGACAATAGCAACCCTACAACAAATTAACATGGCTTAAATAGGAAAAGTTTTGTCAGGATTTTCGATTCTTTCTAGCAACTTTTTTCTGGATTACTTGGCGAGAGTGGAATTTTTAATTGCTTTTTTGGATTATTTGAAAAGTTCCAATGATACATTCGTTTTTTTTCTACTAAATTCTGCATTAAATTACCTTCAATTTAATGTATAATGGCTTGTATAAGTGAAAATTAATATATTTTACAAGCACACAAAGTTAGATGAAACTTTAAAAAAATGTCCACACTTTTGGCCACCACTGTAAGTTTAATTATTATTAAGAATTCTTTTTATTTTACTATTAGTTTTTAACAAGCTTACCATAGTTTCAGTTAGGCTGGTTAATAAATGTTAAGCTGCTTTATTTTTAGAAAATCAAATCTGCCATCATACAGTATCGAAAATGCAAATAAAACTAAACAATATATACACATTTTATTTACATAAACTATCATGGTTCTACAAGATTTTTGGTTTTGAACTTGACACGGATTCTTTCATAAGGAACGTAGCAAAAGTTGTCCCCATATATTTTAAATACATTTCCATCCAGCTCAAAGCAAAACACAGTTCCTTTCTTGGGAATAGCTAAAAATAAATTTAATTTTAATACATAATTTAAAAAAAAGTATGTCTGCAGACAACACATAGAGATCTGATCTTAATAAAAGTATCAGAGTGGAAGTCACGTGACCTATCTATGCTAACGACGGGACGAGCATGGGGGCCGCCATCTTAGAATTCGGGACCAACTTTTTTAAGTCGAAATTGCTTAGAAAAAAATGAATTTAATTCTAAAATATTAAAAAAATACCATAAAAATACTAGATGCATTTTGGAATATTTTTAGTGACTTTAAAAGAACTTGAAACGTTTTTCTAGTATTTTTATATCTATTTTGTAATTTTAGAATTAAATTTTATTTTTCGAGTATTCTTCTTCTTAATGTGGCGGCGGTGGCGGCAAGTTAGCCAGTGTTGTCACCACACAAAGAGAAGAATGCTACGCAAAAAAAATATAATTCTAAAATTACAAAGTAAATATAAATATACTAGAAAAGCGTTTCAAGTTGTTTTAAAGTCACTAAAAATATTCCAAAATGCAGCTAGTATTTTTATGGAATTCTTTTAATATTTTAGAATTAAATTTATTTTTTTCTAAGCACATTCCACTTAAAAAGTTGGTCCCTATGTCTAAGATGGCGGCCCCCATGCTCGTCCCGTCGTTAGCATAGATAGGTCATGTGACTTCCACTATAATGCTTTTATTAAGATCTCTATGAGACAACATAAGCATCTACAGCAATCAAATTAAGACCAGTAACATAGAAATCTATGGAATTGTGTGTAGCACATAAAAAACAATTTAGTTCTAGGATGAATTATAAAAGATATAATAAAAAATTATCTTTAAAATATAACATTTTAAAAAAATATTTAAAGCTTCATGCAAGTAATGTGCAACAGGAACATGTATTAAAAGATTAAAACTTTAAAAAGATATCCTATATCCTAGTACTTTAAAACCAAGTTTAAATTGTGCTACAAAAGCGCAGATGACACTTTAGGAATAGTTCCTTTTCATCAAGTACTTCTAAATGCCTTCCTTTATAGCAGGGATTATGCACTCAAAACTTATTAAAAATTAACAACCAAAAAACATAAAATTATGGCCGGTAAAAAAAGTGGAAGGGAGCTTTAATAACTTTTCACTAGCAATAACACAAATTTGATTTGAAATTTTGATTGTAGTTAATCAAATATACAGGGTGAGGCAAACAAAAGTGGCCCCGGTCTAGAGATAGGAATACATTGAAATGCTTGGGGAGAAAACTTTTGAAGCCGCCCAAAACTTGTTTTTGCATTGGTAAGATTGGATTAGCTTCACATTAGAGCTACTCATAGACTAGTGGCGAGTTTAGATCTTAGTTCTTATTGTATGAAGACATCCCATAATGCAAATTTTGTGTTTTGCAATCAATTTAGAATTTTTTTTATTAACAATAACAAAAAGGTCCGATTCTCTAGGATAAATAACGACCAAAATGATCACTAGTGGAAACTTTTCTTGATCAGCTCTACAAACCTTGTTTATATTTCATTTAAACTAGCCTCTCAAAACCATAGAGTAGTTGCCGGCAAATAAGTCGCCAAGCGTTTGTCTGGGCTAAAAATTTAAGCGATCAATAGCTTCAGTTAGCAAACCTGTTTTTGTATTGGTTTTTGACTTGGCAACATTTCTGTCGTATTCTTATCTCCACTCCGGGGTCACTTTTGTTTGCCTCACTCTGTACAACTTCATTTTTGGTTTTTATCATATTGATTTTGATTTGCAATGTTGAACCAAACAAACTGAATAAATAAGGATTTTTAAAGACCAAAATGAAAAAATAAAAATGCTTATTAAAGTCCTTAAAAATCTTTTCTTAAAAGTTTCTAAGGAATGTACAAACTCGGAAGAAACCTGATTTAAACCTACTTTTGATTTTATCTTCTTTGGATATGAGTTTGAAGACATTTTTTGTTTCTTGTATCACAATCCCAGACTTCCCCACATAGCTAGGGCAGTTGGAGGAGACTACGACCAACATGCAGCCATGGTAGTCGGCCTTCAAGAGTTTTTGATAGGTGTTTGAAAGCTCACTTGGAAGAGGACTGCAAGTGAATTGACAGAAATATGAAGCACAAATAATATTTATTTTTCTCCAAGGGATACAGAGATATAAACCTAACTGACAGGTTTTCAAGCATCGTTATTTATTTCATAACATTAATTTTTTTATAATTTTACTAAATTTAAACTTTTGATGTATTGAGGAGTCATTTATGTAATTGGCCACTACAGAAATATAGTCAACATTTTTTTTTTTTTAAAAATCTTTAAAAAATGCACATTTCAATCTTGTGCAGTTAAAGCCAGTTTAGACTTAAGTAAATTTGCTGATCCCTTAGAGGGTTAACAGAGTATGAGAAAAGAACAGAGCAGAGTATGCAGGGTTGCCACACTTTTTGGTAAAGAGGACTATTTAAGGACTTTTCAATTATATATTTCTCCATTTTCAAGGACTGTAGATTCAAACAAGCAACTCTCTCTCCCAAATCTCACCATCGTTTTTAAAAATTCATTTAGAAAACGACTAAGAGCTCTCTAACTTTCAAATGAACTAAAATTTTAGTCATAAAATAACCAGTTATATATTAAAAAATCCATCTAAAATCACTTGCTCTGCCTTCTTGAATTATACATAAACAATAAATTAAACATTAAAATAGGAACTGATTCACATTGAAAATGTGTTTTTTTTATGAAACCAAAATTAAAATTTGCAACAGCTTAAGAAGGCAATATTTTAAGACTTCTGTTTATATTTGACGACACAATCAAAGAAAATTCAACCAAGTTATCTCAAAGCAAAAAATAAAAGACTTTTCCAGGTTGATAGTGATTTTCAAGCACTTTTCAAGAACCGTGGCAACCCTGAGTACAGTAAATTTTTTAGCCAAACCTAATTAGATTTATAACTAAATGAGATATTGTGGGCATCCCATACTTCTATCACTGAAAAGGTGAGTAAAGCATGGGGAAAAGATGATTAATATCTGTTTCAATTTTTTTGCAGTATAATTTAAGGTTTTTGCCTTATACTGACAAAAATACACTTACTCTTTCAGTTGAAGCATTGAGTGCATATACTGTTTCCATAGTTCATGTATAGGAACAAATGTGTGGAATCTATAACAAACAGATAATTGTACTTATGTGACTTACATTTAAGTAACAGAGAGTTAAAATAAATTTAAAAATAATTTAAACTAAACTTCTACTTTAAGTGGAATTCAATAGAGAACTTGTTTGTTAGATGCAATTAGATAATTTAATAAAAAAAAAAACTCTTAGATTGATAAATGATTTTAAAATTTCTTAATCACTTCCAGTTAAGCATCAGATTTTCTCCAATTTTATTTACTTTATATATTTGATTTGAAAATATTTTTTTCTTTAATTTTGTTAGCGAATTGGCTTTTAGACAAAGTTTTTCTTCTTCACAAAAACGAAAGCTAAAAAATGATGAACTTCCACATTGGTAATATATTATATTGCACTGAATGTGCATGAAAGTGACCTTTTTAACAGGTTTACTAAATGGTAAATATATCCTTTGTCTACCAAAACCTTATATATATATATTAATATCCAAAGCAGCAGCTTACTTGGTAGTAGTGGGATCTAACTTATAAGTAGCAAGTCGTCTCAGTTCACTGGCATTGAGCAAAGTCTTGCGTTTCTTCCTAGCGATGGCAGTCCGTCGCTTCTTGTACTTATCAAAACTGAAGACGTAGTGCTTTAGTTCATCTAAGGCATAGGTGTTGGTTGATGGCAGAACATCTTTGATGAATTTTTTAATGTAGCTTTCTGGTACTTTCTGTGGAAAAAAGAAAATGGGAAGATGAATTCAGATTAGGCTACACTAAGATGTCTTCAAATCTTGGCCAGCCAGTGCAACCTCCCATTAGAAAAGAAGTCCAATAAATTTTCCTGATTTACTTGTTTACTGCCTAGTAAATTTAATGTAATCTACAGATGACGTCACATTGCGTCAGAATGATCGACAGTTCTCTGGCTCTGCGTGATCGGAAAAGTATCTTGGTACTTTCGTAGCTCCGGTTCAGGCCAAGTCTGACAACCAGAATATATTTTCTGAGTTTAGTTTTTAATTTTTTTATTTAGTTTTTTAAAAAAAATTACTTCGATTTTATGTTGTTAGTAAATTTCTAGTCCTTGAATTTTTCTGGAAAAGTGCTTGGATTTTTTTCCCCAACAAATGTATAAACCATATTAATAAGGATATATATCTATTGCAAGACTAAAAGTTGTGGAATTTTAAACAACCAAAACTTGATTTTAATACACCAAATGAACAGCAAAAACATGTTCATAGACAAATCTGAAGATAATCCAACACCATAAATAAAAGTAAATGTACTTACTTTAAAATATTTATAAAAAGTTAAAAGTACTTTTATTCGTAAAGTTTTATATAATTATTTAAATTTGTCGTGATTCATATCAAAATTTATCAATATATTGTTAAGCTATACTGCTAAACAAAATTAAATGCTACAAAAAGATTGAGTTGTGTATAGATTCAAGTGATTTAATTGGATTGGGCGTTGATTTATAAGCAACTAATTTTTCTTTAGCATTTTGCTACAGCTTTTTTCTACATTTTAGCATTTTTGCTACAACATTTTTTGACCCAGGTTGATCCCTGCCCACAGCTAGACAACATATATTTATATCATTATAAAACATTGCTTACACAGCACCATTTGAAATTTTAATAAACAAATCAAAACATTGAGACATTAAAATAGTCAAATAAAAAAAGGCCAATTGGTGAGGGTTTAACGGAAAAGTACCAATTAATATTCAAATAATTCTTGTTTAACCTGTATCTCAGCTCAAAAAGAGTAAGCTCAAAAGAGCAGTAAAAAAATATTAAAGAATTTTTTTTTTCACTAAATCCCTAGTTAAATTTTCAATTTTAACAATAACAAGTTTTTGTCTTTAGCAGAATGCCTATGACTTTTTTCGATTTGGTAATAAGCGTCATGTGGTTTGCTGTTGTTACTTCTGCTCTTTCAGCATAACTATCACGTTACGTGCTATTACGTTTCCAAGTAACAAAAACACCCAAATGAAGTCAACATTTCACTTCACATTTCATACATATCCATGGGTACGGAACCCTAATGACTATAGATTTTCAAGCTTGTCAAAAGTTAAAAGTTGGCAAATAACAGACCAACCTTTATATCATAGCCGTACCACTTGGACCACATTCCGCATGGGTTATATCAACTACAGTATATTTAACCATAAAAAACATTTAAGAGTAAGCCAATATAGTTGTGTTTGTGCACACTTTGGTATTTATATGATGGAAAGGTTGAAATATAAACCGTAAAAAATTATATATAAACACATTTCCTTGATTGAAGGATACAGCCTGTAAAAAAAATTAAAAACGCAGTAAACAGACTTACACGAAGACCGATTCTTTCACTGAGTTTTTCAATGGATGGAGGAAGACTTTTGAAAAGTGGATCTAAGGAAAAAGAACAAATATTATATTGGTACGTTTTTAAGTAGAAAATAAATTAAGAACACAAAACTAACGAAAACTGACTTTTTGATTCTTCTTTCTTTTGATCTTTTTTGTTTTTCGCTTTCCCCATGTTTAAAAATTCTTTGTTTACAAACACAACACATTGATTATAAAAAAGAGTTTAGAGTGGAGTTGTTGAGTCGTTTGATTAAGAAGTGTTTCAGTTTTTAGTAAAAGTAGTAGTCATTTTTTTCAATTAAAAGTTGGCAACGTTTCTGAAATTGTGCAATGTTTGTTTATTTCTGGTTTGTAATATGACTTGTCACTTCTATTTCTTTTAATAGTTTAAAGTTTTATTAAAAATGATGATCGGAATAAACTATCGTTGAATGTTTTATAATTTGCTTTCAAGGAACAACGTATGAAAATGGATTCTCATCTGGATAAGTCCACGTCGGCGCTTTGTTTCAATAAAGATGACTTCATGGCGGTTCGTATATATATTTGTTTTGGGCACAGCTTTGATATAATGGCCGTTCTCGATTTGGTCATTTGCATTACGTTACCAAACAACAAAAATGCCCAAATATCGAATGCAATGCATTCTAATTCATGTTTCATTCAATATAGATTCATGTTTCATACAATATAGCCTCATGTTTCATACAATATAGATTCATGTTTCATACAATATAGCCTCATGTTTCATACAGTATAGATTCATGTTTCATACAATATAGCCTCATGTTTCTTACAAGTACTGTTCTGGTTGTACAATTCAACAACTAACAATTTCCCAAGTGTAGCTTTTATAAGCGGTCAATCCAACCGAACCTGAAACAACAATTGGTCTTCTTATGATGAGTTCAAGATCTTTTCACTTTATCCTAGATCAAGATTACACTGGTAGTACAATTACTTAACAACAGCTTACAATAGATAAGGTTTTACTTTTGTAAGAGGTTAATCCAACCAACCTTAAAATCGCCAATTGATCTTTCTAAGATGAGTTTAGTGATCTTATTGCTTCACCTTACATCTAGATAATATGAAATTTACAATTACTTAACTACAACTAACACTAGACCTAGTGCAGCTCTTGTAAGACCGAAACTAAAATAGCAATCATTTTTAAAAAAAAAATCATGACTTCTGTTATCAGGTCACATTATCTTAGTTCAAGATTAGATGAGCTGTACAATTACTCAACAACAACTTGTAATAGCTCAAATGTAGCTCTTTTCCATTTCACTCCTGAAAAAAAATCCTATGCACATATTCTTTGCAACATATTTTTCAAACAATTATGTTTTTATAACTACGTTTTGTTAGTAATTTTGATTTTTGAACAAAAGTAGTGTTTAACATTTGCTGAGAGTCGCATCAAGTTAGTGAAATTTGATGTTTTGAGGGTTAAAAATACACCTTTTTGTAGTGATATGACTGAAAAAATTGGGCTCTGTCAGTTTTTTTTTTGTGATTACTTTACTAGACTACAGTAAACTATCGATTATCCGCGGAATTGTGTGGCACAGCATCCGCGGATAAGCAAATTTGTGGATAATCCACAAAAGTAGAGAAAATATCGGCAAAATTGCTTCAGGGTTTTATAAAAGTAACATAGAGTAAGAGTATCTAATCTAGCACTAATCAGGCAAATCTGCACTAATCACGCAAAGCAGTTCTCAATTGAGATAGCGGGCAATTTATTTAACAAGCCACTTTTTATGACAAATAGCCCTTGAGGTGCACCTGGCCGAACAAACTTTGGCACACTCCAGGTTTCCTATAGGCATTCTTATTTAAGTGCATTCATTGTTTTTATAATGTATTCTTCGTTCTTTAAATATAAATGTATTCGTCTTATTGAAAGGAGTTGGTTGTTCTTGGAATGCATTCTTCTAATTTTTGAAACAGATAAATTTTATTTCTCTGCTTTTTGTTAAATCATTATTTTTGCAGGGGAGAAGCGGGTAATCCACCGGTGGATAATCAGTAGGTTACTGTATTTCAACTTTTACTGTAATCCAAACTGTCCAATAAATTAACCGCTGAAAAAACTTTTTTTCCCAACCCTCCTCAATCTGCTTGACCCTATACACCCCTCCCTTGGTACACCATATTTTAATGCTATTAATAAATCAGCTGTTTTGATATTGGTAGTTAGGAGAGCTTTTAGTTTATAAATATAATAAAATAGTTAGTTAGTATTAAAAAAAATTGAAGAGCTTAGTGGAAGAACGTGTTATGATGTTTGTAGGGAGTTCAATAAGCCAAGCACTGCGACCAGAGGTCTATTGTACTGTCCCTAAGAATGTGCTAAGGGACATTATCGAAATTTTTAAAATTTTTGTGTCAACAAACATGTTACTACCTCTTTTTAAAAAAACAAGTTTCCCCTTTTTAATAAACCTAAAGTTGACTAAATTTTTTCCTTTTAGAAGCATCTTTTTTAATGTTTGTAAGTGTAAACCAAAAATTTCAAAGCTCATTTTCTCGTTACCACCTTTTTGTCACTTAGCATGTTTTTCCACCAAGCTCTTCAATTTTAAACTGAAGTTGTGAATTTTACAAAGGTTCACATATGAAGAGTACACGGGAAGAAGCAATTGATTTACTAGGCGGGCGCCCGCAATTGTATGCTTGGCGGCATAAAACCGGTTTCTCTCTTTCTTCTTCGTTGGTGATCGCCAATCGCCTGAATCTTGGTTGCTAGGAACCACAAGATAGTAGTTTAAGTACTACAGTGGCATATAGCGTGACCTACAACACTGGCTTCATTGGGGCTCTTCTGGGAGCTCCTTGCGCGTCCCATCCTTAGCATTGGAGGTCACGTGATCTGCCATCATATTACTTCAAATGTGATCTCTGTGGTAGGAACTGGTTTCCTTACACAAGTTTAGGCGATCACTCGCTATCATCGCCCAAGTGGCCTGCTAAGGAAACTTCTCTGAAAAATCAATCGGTTTTTCCCGTGTACTCTTCATATGTGTACCTTTGGAGAGAAGAGGTTATACGAATTCATTCCAGCCCAACAGGACCTGATCTACCATCCTGAGGCCCAGGCCTCAAACTTAGTGGCTCCAAAATTTAAGTTTCTATTATGCTAAATGTTGTATTCCCCCCAAAAATATTTCAATAAATCGTAAAATTTCCTGTCACGCCACTTTGTTTTTAACATTATTTGTCTCGGACATTGATCTATTACGTGGTTGGTTTGATCAGTAAGAAATCTGATAAAATTGTAGCAAAAAAATGATACGTCGGCCATAAACCACAATCATTAAGGACAATCGTGCACAACATTTTCCATTAAGAGGCCCCAGAATGTATTGTGCCTATAGTCTGTGTTATGATTAATATATGTTTCTATGATGTGGCAACAGTTTATGTAAGATGGATACCGAAATAAATATGGCTGACTGCGTTGCAAACTACTTATGTCTTATTTTCGATACATTCTTACAAATAACAAAGACATTTTAGTCTGAATTTTCCTAGACCAGGTTCTGCAACCTAGACTAAAATAACTGGTCGTTTTAGGATGAGTTCAGTGTGGACCGATTTGTCAGCAACTGCCGTCGGTACCACTCCTTGGAGACAATGCGAGAGCACCTCAACATGTACCACAAGATCCTGTGTGCGGCCATGGTGGAACTCATCAACAAGGATTATGTGGATCTCGTGAATTTATCCAGCAACTTGGTAAGTCAATGGATATTTTTTTAAAAATAAAAACTTGGTTCAGGTGGCTTGAGACATTGAAAGCTCTGGTTTTGGATGTCTAAACTTCATGTTCAAAAGTCTATCGAAACATAGTTTGCTTTGCAAAGTTTATCGCAGTTGTTTTTCAAACCCAAGTATATAGAAAAGTGATGCTCCCTCCGTTTCCTAGAAAACCAAGTGAAGGGATGGGGGAAGAAAGTATTTTCGGGGCTCGCATAGTAAATAGACAAGGTATGGAGTGGGGAAAAATAATAACAGCAATGCTCACTCAGTTTCCTGTAAACCAAATGACTAAGGGAAGGAGGTGCTTTCATAGCGTGTGTTGTAATTGGAAGTCTAACGTACTTGAGTAAAATAAATTTTATTTTGGATAAAGACTAATATATGAAGAGTTCAGGGGAGGAACCGATTGATTTGTTAGGCGGACGCCCGAAATTGTCTGCTTGGCGGAAATTGGCGGCAGAAAACCGGTTTATCTCCTTCTTCTTCACTTGGTCCAATCGTCGAGATCGTCAATCGTCTGAATCTTGGTAGCTAAGAACCACAGAGATAGTAGTTAAAGTATTTGAGTGGCAAATCACGTGACCTACAAGACTCGCTTCATTGGGGCTCTTGTGTGAGCTCCTTGCGCGTCCCGTCCTTAGCATTGGAGGTCACGTGAATTGCCACTCTATTGCTTTAATTATGATCTCTGTGGTAGGAACTGGTTTCCTTACACAAGTTTAGGCGATCACTCGCTTTCACCGCTAAGGTGGCCTGCTAAGGAAACTTCTCTACAAAATCAATCGGTTTTTCCCATGTACTCTTCATATATATGTGAAAAGTAGAGCTTGTAAGTTTCTTTTCTCTTTTATTTGGCAAAAATTAATATATATTTTTACTAGCATGACTGTGGTTTAAATTAAAACATCATGTTCTCTGTTATCTTATATGATGTGTTTTGTTTGCATATAGGTTGGTCTGGACAAATCCATTAAAAATTTGAGCTCTCCTTTGCAAGGTTTGAAAAGTGAACTTGATGTAAGTACTTATGATGTATAATATTTTAATGATGTAACAAAACCAGGCTTACAGCTGTTTGTAAAAGTTAAAAAAAAAATCTTTTATACTTTCAATTGAAATATTGTGAATTTTAATTTCAGCATGTGAAAAGCGGCTTAAACAGCACTTTGGAATTTGCCACTAATTTGTTTGCCCAAAGAGCTACGAACCATGCATCAAAGGTAGAACACTGATTGCAGCAATTTTTTTGTTTCTAAAATTATAAAAAATAATTATCTGGATTAATATTTAATATAATAGTAACGTTTCTGTTATATATGATGTAATATTAGTGTGATTAGTACCCGTGACTTACTATAAAAAATGCAGATATCATATGTTATATCATAGTACTTAAACTCTTTTTCAATTAATCTACTTAACTACACTCAGTGCCAACCTAACTTGCGTAAAAACAAAGAGTAAAAAGGTAGTGAGAAAAGCTCGGTTGGTACGTTAGTTGGAAACTCTTGTAAGGAAATATTTACATGCAAAATGATCTGAACACAATTTAACCCTACTACACTTTTCATTTTGATAAAATTGCCAAATTTTCTCAAATGTTATTCAAATCTGTTAGACCTTAAACGAAATTAATGTTTTAAACATGTTTTCTGGATGGATTCACAAATAATTAATGGAACTCTTTACATGAGTGGGAGTATCTTCTCCATAGCATATTTCAATTTACCCAACTTAGGTTGGCAAGGAGTGTACTTTACTAAATAAATATATTAAGATTATTATCATGTTTAATTTTTATGTTTGTATTATAAGTTACCATAATGTGATCCTGAAAAAACCCTCAGGTGTCGGCATATCATGCAATATGTGTTCTGGAAGGTCTCGAAAAAATAACTGATTTGAATGCTGCTTCAGAAGAAGATGATAAGTAAGTTTATGCCATGGTGTTTTCAAACCAGCTTTTATACGGAATGTAAAATGTAATGCTTGAAATTTTTTTCCAGAAAACTTTCAACTGAACTTCAGTTTAGTTAAATAATGAAACCTGTGTTTAGAAAATTTTCTTTTTATAGCCTACAACATGATTTTTTACATTAAGTTCTTTGAAAGAAATCAAGTACAAGCATAGAATTTATATGTGTTTGTATATTAAATTTATATATTGTTATTACTTTAGATTTTATTATACAAGAACGATACAAAAATTTAAATTATTATCTAGGAAGTTGAATTATTAATTATTATTTTCTGCATTTTTTTTCTTCACTAGGATCCTAGTTTTATATTAAACATTTATTATTCATAATTCCCAGTTAAAAAACTATTGTTTTTTTTAAAATTTTAAATGTTTTTTAAATAGTTTTTCAACTTGTGATTGTGTCTAAAGCAACATATGTCAAATGATATTAAAAAAAAGTAAAGACTAATTGCCTGATTATTTTTTTTAGTCCTTTGCAGCTAGAAAGAGTTGCATTTTCTTACAACTCTGTGAAATTTCACATGCAAAAAGTATCCAACATCAAAGATCTTCACCATAAAGATCAGGTGATGTTTTAAAATTGTTAAATATATAGTTTTTAGTGAATAATTCAACACTATAATTAAAAAGTTTATTCCTTGCTTTGTGGATGTTTATTTGTTTACTTTCAAAGATCGGACAATAAAAAAAGAAAACAGAGGACTTTTGTTAATTTGTTGGCAATATTAGAATAAAATTGTATTAAACTTTTGCAAAATATTTCATTAATTTTTTTTTACAAAGTACGAGAGTGTCTCCATACATAACTAGAAAGCAAAAATAGTTACCGTAGAATGGGGTAACTTTGGGACTGGGTGGGTAACATTGGGACAACGGGTTAACTTTAGTTTGCAGGATTCCCTGAGGGACACACTGCATAGGTTCAATCTGCAAACGCGTTCTTTGTTTAGTCCTGTACTGTGCCGCTACCAGGCGGCAGTTTTCAGAACCAGTTTACTACCAGGTTGTGACAGCCAAGTCTTATTTCTTGCCATTGTTTTTCACAAAATTCTTGTTTTGATGAAACTTTCTCTTCTGCCTCAAGAACTGTGAACTTCAGATCACTTTCAAGTACGTATACACAATACCAAGCATCTTCTTAAGTATCTTATATAGAATTAACAATGTTATTAAAGTATTTTGTGTTATATAACCTATAAACTGTAAATTTTCAGCTCTTTACGGGGTAATTTTGGGACAGCCCCAAAGTTTGTATACAGGTTTTTTTTCACAATAGTTGTTTTTTTTCAGCATTGCATTGGATAATAAAATGCCTAGAAATTATAAAAAAGTTCTTTTCACACGGCCCTACAGAAATTACACTGAAGAAAATTTACAAGAGGCTTTACTAGCAATAAAGAACAAGACACTGTCGATCCGAAATGCAGCCTGAGCCTCCAAGTATAAAATACCAAAAAAATGCACTACATCTGAAATCCCAGGAAAAACATACCAAACCCGTAGGTCGGGCTGCAGTCTTCAGAGAAATCAGAGAGAGAGAGAGAAATACAGAGTCAGAGAAATTTTCAAAGTTAAAGAACTTCAAGTGTACAGTGATCTCTTGGCTTCAGCTGACAAAAACTAACTTTTATGAAGTGTGTAAATAATATTTTTGTATGTTCAGTAAAGATCCAAAGCCTAATAGTATTAAAAAGTAATTATTTGCAATCTATGTGCACATGTATCATAATTTCATTGCTTAAATATAATATTATGCGTTAAAATTGGTACACACTCATTTACTTTGTCTTTTCTTAGGTGGATGATGCCCTTATACAATATTGTGGGGTAATATTGGTACAAAGTCATGTTTCTTGCTATTTCTAATGAAAAAAAATACACTGTCCCAATTTTACCCCAATTAGTGGGGTAAGATTGGGACAGTTTAAAATATTTTTAATAAAATACCTTTGTTCCTAGAGTTATTGTCTTATTATATTTTGTTAGAGGAAGACAGACTTTACATATTAATAATTTTTTCAGTAAAATAACTTAAAAAATAAAAAAAGAAACAGCGTAAAACTTTGAAAAGTGTCCCAAAGTTACCCCCGTCTACGGTATAAAATGTATAAGAATTGATACTAAATAGTAAATTTAAAATTTACTGGCTTTAGTGTTTACCTAATTGCTGAACAGACCACATAATTTTGATAACAGGCTGAAAAACATAGTTGACATTCAAATTTTATTTATTTTACTTTCTGAGATATACAGACATTTAAACCCGTCACCTGGCTGTCAGGTTTTCTGGCAACACACATAATTTGTAAAAGTTTATAAATTTATTATAAAATTCGAAAATTTAATGCATAAATTAGCTATTTATAACCATCTACTACAGAAATAGTTTTTAAAATATGTAAGAAATTTTAAATTTTGTGCTAAAATTTTTTAAAACTTTAAATATCATGTAGGGAAAACAAGTTTACACTTCAGCTAATTTGCTTATCCCTCATAGGGTTAAAAGTGAATGAATCATTAAATGTTTATACTTTATAACCAGGAATTGTGGAGTAATGCATTGTTTGTAACCCTTATTTGTAACAATTCGTCATTTAAGTTCCCACATGTGCTATCTAATTGTTGTGAAAGGATCACATTTACTGTACAGTAAATCTTGGCAAGATTTTTTTGGGGATTCGGCGATAAAGAATTTTTTGTGGCAACCGTCTGACTTTGGGTGATGATTCGCATTAACGATGACTTTTCCGAACAGCGGACGTTAAATGAACAAACATGTTTTTCGGCTCTCCCTCTTGTAGCTCTAATGCGACGATAATTCAAACCTATCCTTAACTATCCTATAATTTTGGTTGTATTTTTTGCTGACTTTTTTGGAAACTTCGCCAAGGGTTACTGTTCAATAAATTTCTACCGTTGCGCAAAGTTAGATAGCACATGTGGGAACTTAAGTGATGAATTACTCTTTTTAGGTAACACTGTTAGATTTTTCAGAGAATAACTGTAGCTGTGACTTAGTTACCTTAATATATAACAAAGTAACAAAATTTTTTATTGCTTTTATGTTACTTCTCACGCTGCTCGTCACAAATATTTTTGGCTGTTGGGTTTTCGACTTAATTTCAATTATTTAAAATTTAACTTTTAACCTCGTTGAATTTTGGGTCTTAGCTTTTTTTTCATTTTCCCCTATTTCTTTAAGCTTGGTTTTCTTTGTAAAACAGTAAGATGGTTAAAATTCAATTTTTCTTATAACTTGAAATTTCTAAAAGTAACTGTAATCAGTTAATTTTCCTTTTAAGTTACTCCAACAGAGTTCTTTTAAATACTGACTTTCTAATCCCATCTTACAATATTCCTTATTATTATTTTTTTTAAACTAGGAAGTGCAGATAATTGGTAAAAATTTAGTAGAAAAGTTGCAAAGAGTCTTTCTCAAAAGTCTTTTATCAAGCGATGAGAGCAATCTGAATAAAGTTCTTCGAATCTACTCCTTGATTAGTGAGGAGAAGAAAGCAGAAAACTGTTTTCGACAAGAAATAGTCCAGCCTTTTATGAAAGATGTAAGAGTTTTTATGTGTAATTTATGAATGTTGTAAGATTTTTAATTTTATATGTGTAATGCATGTATAATAAATGTTCAGTTAAAGTAGGATTGGTCAGAGATATTACATTTCACAGTATAGTTTAGCTTGTTACTCAGCTATCTACCTGTAAAAAGTGTGCAGATAGTCTCTGTTCTATTTTTTTAAAAATAGTTTTTCAAACAAAAGCTACATAAATAAAATACAATATATAGAAAATCTAAAGATGATTTTATAATAAAAGTTTTTCACAGAAACAACTCTGTTCAGGCTTAAGTTAAGGGTTTTCATAGAAAAATTACTATAGGCATCACCTTTGTAAAAATAATTCTATAAAATTAATTAAAATGAAAACAAAGATTATCAATGAACTGAATTAGCCAGAACAGCTGAAACCTATCATAGTATTGCTTTTTATGAAAGTCATAAACTTATTGTAATCCTTGTAAAATGTGTTTGAGTAGTCAAGTTTTAATCTGACATCTTATTTTAATGAAAAGGAAGACTTGTTTTTCTATAGCTAAATGTATTGAAATTCTTTAATAAAATAGTATTAGTGAGAGTGCCTATTTGAAGCCTTTTTTAGGCTTGCTTTTTTTTCTTAATGGGCATTCAAAATAGATCCTAAATTTCTCATAGAGTTTAAGAATATATGTTTATTATATTTTATTAAATTTTTTATAAATAATTTTTTTCTTTGGTTCCCATTAGCTAGTCACCCAAAGTAATGTCACTAAACTTGGTTTGGACAAAGTCTACACTAGGATTCTTGGGTTTATATCATCATCCTGCCAAGAAATATTGAATATGACTCAAAGATGTAGAAGGTAAGAATATTTTCAACAAATACATAAAAGCTGCCATTTTTTTAATGAAAATTTTTTAGTGTGATTATATTTTTAGCATTGTAATAAAATATAAGGTAATAAAATAAGTATTGTGTATTGATGATTGCATGATTAACAGTTTTAAAAAGGTTTTTAAAAGGTTTGAAAAGAATTTTCTTGTTATGCAAGTACAAAAAATTTGTATCTTGCTCTTATCAGAATTTAATATGCTGTAAGCCAGCTATATTTAATCGATAAAACCGTTTGTAAAGATACTCATTACAGTCATAGTAATTTGGCTTAGAATATTTTTTCATTGGATTAAATAGAGAAGACTTTCGTTTGGAGACTCTTCTCCCATTCACCCTTAGGGGTGAATGAGCCCAGTGCCCTTGGATCTCCAAACCAAATGCCTCTGTTAATGCAATGGAAAAAAAGATTTTCTAAGCCACATTTCTCTGGCTGCATTGAATACGTTTACAAACAGTTTTTATATAGGATGCAGTGGTGGCCAAAATTGTGGAAATTTTTTTAAAGTTTTATATTTTTCAACTTTGTGTGATTACAGAATATATTAATTAAATTAAACAATTGTATATCGAATTAAAAGTAATTTAATCTTTATGAGGACCACTGTCTGCATATCGCTGAAGCAGTCTATGAGACCTTTGGTCTGATATAATCGTTATCCATGGACACAACATCATCATCTCAAAGTAATCTAATGTAGATTTAAAAATAAACATAGTATTACAATATCTGTATTACAAATAGTTATGCAACTAATAGTATGATCTGTCTTAGTTTTGCAAGTCATTGAACCACCAACTTGAATTGCAATTTTCGCATAAGAGAATCCATTAATTGTGCTTGTTTGTTCAACTAAAATGAGCATAACTTTATTTGTAATTCAGATACTTTAATTCTGATTTTTAATCGAATTCTACATTGAATTACTTTCAACTTAATATTTAAATGTTTGTATTTAAGCGAAATTTAATAAATGCAAGCACACAGATAACTTTTGAAGCATATGAAACTTAAAAAAAAAGTCCACACTTTTGGCTACCACTGTAAATATAGCTGTCTTACAGGTCTCTATAATCCTACTTTTTTAGATTAATTTTTTTTAAATTAAAAAAAAAATCACAAAATATTCTAACCAATTTCGAAAAGGGGGATTATAGAGGCCTGTAAGTCAGCTACATTTATCATACATAAAAACTGTTTGTAAATGCAGCCAGAGAAATGTGGCTTTTAAAATAACTTTTCCCCATTGAATTAACACTGAGGCACTTTGGTTTGGAGATCCGCAGTTAGTCAGACTCATTCACGCTTAAGACTTGGGTTTGTTTTTGTAACTCTATTCTGCCATTAACCCTTTCAGTCCCAGTGATGCCATTTGGCATCATCACCTTCAATATTTTTTTCAAAATTTTTATGTCCCGTTATGACATCCAAATACACATCATTCGATTCTTCATCCTTTGTTCTATCAGACAATATTTTACATTAATCTCAATAGAAATCATAACTACTATTTTTTTTATTTGGAAAATAGTCAACAAGCGTTTCTCCTGATTTTTGATAAGTTCACTTCAGTTCCACATATTTAAAACACAATTTAAACTATTTCGATTAAAATAATTACTAAATTTTTTTTAATAATATGGTCAGGTACCTTAAAATATATAACTCGAAGTGTTTTTTATTTTATATATATTTTTTTATTTTGTTGTTTTCCACAGTTAAAAAATTTTGGTATTGTTTCAAAAACCATATAAAAAATTTAAATGAATTTTTTTTTCTTTTGGAATTCGTATATTTGACCTAAAATAAGCTTATTTTGTGAATATCAGATGTTTCTGTAGTGTAGTAAATTTTTGGGACTGAAAGGGTTAATATTTGAAATCGATGTCCTTATTTATGATCAAACCAAAGGGGCTGGGGAGCCCAATTGGTTGGGCATTCACCTTGCATGTGCGAGATCCCAGGTTCGGGCATCTTCAAAATAACTGATGACCCATAAATGGCCCGTGTTGCCAAAAATGTTCGACGAATAATACCCTGTTTTGAGGGAGTGCATGTTAAGTATGCTTCAAAGTCCCAACCCTGCGTACGATGTTGCCCTTAATGGTTGCGTTGGGTGCCTATTCAGGTATCGCCTTGTCACCTGACTGTGGTCCTAAATTATGACGCCTATCGCCAATAGCCCTAGTGTAGCTTTAGTGCGGCGATAATTCAAATTAAATTAAACTATGACCAAACCAAATTCACATTAACCCTTTTGTTTTCAGGGTTCTCACGGGTCCTTGAAAGTCCTTAAGAAGTCCCTTATTTTTATTTTCAATTTCAAGGACCCTTTAATACTCCTTGATTTTTACCAAAAATCGTTGAAAAGTCCTTGATTTTCTTTGTTTGCATAATCCAAATTTCGAGAAGTCATTTCTCAAAACATTGCTAAAGTCTGCTCTAAATGACGCACATAGCACTTCGGCATTCGGAACAAAACATTGCTTATATATAAACATGTATATTTTTGCCAAATACTTTGTTGTTTTCCTCTTATATAGCTGCTATAACACCTGGCGTTGGCGGCATTTCGAATGCTATTTTATTTTAATGTTTGGTCGATTTAATACTAGGTAAAGTATTGACGCATTATGATTAAGGGTCCTTGAAAACTTTTTTGGGAGTCCTTGAAAAGTCCTTAAAAACTCCTTGATTTTTATTTTGAAATAAGAGTGGGAACCCTGGTTTTCTAGGAGATCTGACGTCATTCCTGGTTTCGATTTCCTCGTCAACGCTGTGTGGCCCGAATTCATCGAGTGTCTCGGATTTGTATCCTCAGTCCACTTGTACTCCGTTGGCGACCCTCAGCTTTTCCACCAGAACTACTCAGCCAGCATGAAATTCCTCGACAGTTTCGAGACCTTCTGTGGAGACCAGAACAGTGTGAGAAGGTTAAGAAGCTTGCAGTCTTACAAAGAGTTCATTTCTAAATGGAACCTGGACGTGTACTTTCAAATAAGGTATGGGCAGGGGTGCAGAAAATGTTTTAACTCCAAACATTTCCCCCAATCCGTTTAAAAATTTCCCCCAAAATTTTACCATATATTATAGACTTGCATAAATTCTGTATTACCTTAGGTATAGAAAATTTTACGATATACAGGGATGTTGGTGCTTGTTGAACAAAAAAAAAAAAAACAGAAATCCAAACCAAATGCTTGGTTTGAAAAGCCAAAAAAGCTTAACTAGGTGTGACCGAAAAATTTAAATTTTAACAATTATCTCAACAAGACGGGTTTTAATAACTATATAATATAATATTTAATAACTATAATACTATAACAGGTACTACTTAATGTTATGTACTTTTAATATCTTTATATACACTTTAAGTAAATTTTCTTTTATCAGTATATTAGTGCTTGCTGAACAGAAAAGCTGAACTTCAAACCAAATGCTTGGTTTGGAGAACCAAAAAAGCTGAACTAAGCGTGACCGATAAAATTTATATTTTAACAATTATCATGACACAACAATTGTTAATATAATAATTATATAATACTATACTTCTGAATGTATTTTTAATTTCTTTATAAACCCTTTTAAATCAAATAAATTTACTTTCATTTATGTTAGTTTGGTTTGGGGAAGAGGGTCATCATCAGTTTTGCCTGTTGTGTGTGTGAAATTTTTTGCTCTTCATTTGGTGTATTACCATTAAGTTTGGTAGTTTGGCAGTTCCATAAGGCTGAAAATTTAGGCACCGGACCAGGTTTTGCAATAAAAAAATCATGACTGCCTCTTTGGAATTGAAATCCCCATCATGGTCTTTCAATGCATATCTTTATTAACATGTTTCATACGTTTGTTAAGAAAACAAAATTCAAGCACTTTTCCAGAAAAATTCAAGGTCTAAAAATATATTAGCAACATAAAATCTAAATATATAAAACGTGCATAAGCCCGACACTCCATTTTTTAAAAAAACTAAAACTTGTCTACAATCAGAAACCTCAGTATAAGCCGAAATAAAAAAAAGGTTCAAACGTAAACAAAAAGAATTTTAACTTTCAAGCTGTTCTTGTGTTCACGACTCACGGACACTTGATCAGAAAAAATAATGTGGTTGTCCGACTGGCCTGAACCGGAGCTACAAAAGATACTCTTCCGATCACGCAGAGCCACAGAACTGTCAATCATTCTGATGCAATGTGACGTCATCGGCAGATTTCGTGAAAATTATTAGGCGGCAAACTAAGTAAATCAGGAAACTTTGTTGGACTACAATTTTTTTTTTCACGGTAAATCATCGTCTTCTAATGGGGGATTGCACTGGCCGTTGATCGATATTTGAAGACATCTTAATGTAATCTAATCTTAATTCATCCTCAGATTTGAATTAAAATTTGTTATCTTTATTATTAAAATCCAATATTTAAACTAGTTATTTATCAACATTTAAGCATAGTTTTTATCAATATAGAGCTTCTAATGAGAGATTGCACTGGCTGGCCGAGATTTGAAAACATCTTAGAATAATCTAATCTTAATTCATCTTCCCATTTTGATAGAAAATTTTATCTTTATTATTAAAATCTATTATTTAAACTAGTTATTTATCAAAATTTAAGCTTAGTTTTCATCAATATAGAATTTTTTCTAAGAGGAGATTGCACTGGCAGGCCGAGATTTGAAGCCATCTTAGTGTAATCTAATCTTAATTCATCTTCGCATTTTGATTGAAATTTTTTATCTTCATTATTAAAATCTGTTATTTTAACCTGTAGTTATTGAAATTTAAGTTTAGTTTCACCTAATTCCACTTCCAGGCACCGTAAAAATTGCGATCAACCGCGATGATATGCTGAATTTAGGATACAAACGCCATGCGATATTTTGGTTTGTCAGAACAAAATTAAAAAGTAAATTTATGGTAAGTTTTAAAACAGAAAACGAATGGCTGGTCAGGGAATTTTGTAGTACATTGTTAAACTCGAAAATAATCTAATATTTTCCACAAAATTTCCCCAGAAGGCTAAAATTTCCCCCGATCTAGGATCGCCGGATCGGACATATTCTGCATCCCTGGGTATGGGTTTTAACAGTCAAATTGATATTTTGTTTGAGGTTTTTATTGCCTGTGAAAGTGATTTTTGGAATTTAAATTTTGTGCTCCGTCAGCTTTTATTTGTTTTGTTATCACGGTACGACCTGGTTATAGCGTCATTCAGAGTACACCACGAGGTTCTTGAAAGTAAAAATGAATAATGTTATAAACAACGTTAAATATTAAAAGTGATGAAAATCAGGTAAAATGCGAAATACGTATTATTTACTCATATTATTAAAGTGATAAAGTGGCATTAATAGTGAAACTCAATTCTGAAAAAAAAAATCTTTAAGGAGGCATTTTGGATATCATATAGACATATTATATTCATATCTTTTTATCCGAGGAGTTAACCAAAAACTGTTATAAGCATAATATTGTAATTTTGAGGTTTATGACCAATTAAAGGGACCAAGTTATAAGCAAGTTGTCGTTCCAACAGAGTTTGACTGTAGTAAAATATAATGTAAACCAGGGGTTCCCAACCTTTTTGCACCTGCATACCACTTGACTTTTTGAGAAATTTTGGCGAATCACCAAACCTAAATAAACATATAATATTCACTCTTCCAAAAGTGTTCAAATGTTTTTTGAGTAAAATTCCTGAGAAAACTTCGTATTAAATGGTTAGATATTTTGTTTGTTTATACCATGCTTATAATAAATGAGAAATAATAAGTGTTGAGAAATGAACCTTCTCATGGATGTTGTTAATTGTGTAATTACACTAAGGACTTATAAATTGTCTAAGATACTTTTAGATCCGAAATGGTTTCATGAGAAATAGTTGTTCTAAATAATTGACACAGTCTTTCTCAAGTGTCCTCCTTTAAAATACCCCCAAGAAATTGTACTTCCTTGCAACCCACTATATAAGCCTGTAACAACTTTTGTAACCTTACATTAAGCTCTTATTAAAACTTCTTGTCAAATCGAACCATGCTCCTCGGCCTCTGTTTATCTCCTTAGCACCAAGTTGAAAAAAAAAAGATTAAAATGTTATTAATTTGCAGTTTTGTTTATTACCCATAGGTCTAAAAACATACAAATAAAAATAGTACAAACTCATCAAAGTCCAATCCAGAAGTTAATGAAAGGCTTTCTCTTCAAAATACTGTTAATTTTTTATATAATGAGTAATATGTTTGTTTGCTCCCTGCACATGCGTACAGAAGCTATTTATAGCATCATGTTGCTCATATCACTCAAGCTTACCACCTGAAATATTCCCGCGTACCACCAGTGGTACGCGTACCATCAGTTGGGAACCCCTGCTATAAACTCTTTATAAACATTATTGTACTTGACTTTAAAAAAAAAGTTTAACCCTTTAGTGGATACTTTTGTCATTTGGTTACATACCATTCAGTCCAATTTATAACACTATAATATGTTGTTGATGTTCAGCAACTTGAGCAATTTGTCAGCTATTGGAAGCTATAATGATGTTTTAGAATGAAAAGTTTACTATTGCAAGTAAAAAATGCAGTTAAAAGGATGCGATTTCTATAAATTTCATGCATCATCCTCAAGTCGATGCCAATGTTTTAAAAAAATTAAATAATTAAATTCCAGCTTGCACTACAAGATTTAGAAAATAATTTTTTCTCCTTTATGTGTGACCATCAAAGATTGCAAATATTATTTGAAGTAAAACAAATAATTCCTGCATTAAAGAGTTAAGTTTTATAGTTATTTTTATATAAATTAAAATTTTTATTCTGGATATCAAGAGAGTATTTAAAATATTAGTTATTATTTATTTTATGTACGGGAAACTGTCATCAATATTTATATCTCTTGATAATCCAATGCTAAAATAATTTAATTGAAATTTTGTTAGTTATAAAAGTTGAGGTTTTGTTATTGTATAACTTGTCATTTGCACACTTTATGTAGTATTTTCAACCATGAGAATGTGATTCAGTTCTAGTGTAGCCCAAATGGGAAAAGTTCTATTTAAAAAAATATTTTTTTTGTGAATAAGTTTTCCTAAGTATTACAAAAATCAATTTTCATATAAATTTTGAAACTTTCTTAATTGATTGAATTAATAAAAAAAAATGCTTGGTCACAATTTTGCTACAACTTTACCTTTTTTGCAGGTTTCAAGAAATAGCAGGTGAATTCGAAAAGTCTTTGCTAGAAGCTTTTACAAATCCAAAAGGTATTTTACTATGTTTGAATTCAGAGTTATATAATTCCTTTTAGTATCTTCCTAACATTTATGGATCTAGAACAAAAAAATAACCCTGAAATACATGTTATCTATGAGCATATATTCTCACACAATTCCAGGAATTTTTCCTAGATGAAATTTTTCCCCCTTCAATTCGATCTATAGACATTTTCACAAGCATTCTGGATTTTTTTTAGATAAAAATTATTTGTACAATTTGAAGTATCAACATTTTCACTAACATCCATGAAATTTTTTAGAGATGAAAATTCTGCCTAAAATTTGAAAATCTCCTTAAAGTACAATTTATCGATGTACATATTTCACAAACATTTAATAAAGAATTCATTTCCTTTCAAATTTGTTCTTAATAAAATTTTTTTCGATAATTTGATGTATGAACATATTTTCACAAACGTATCCACAATTTTTTTTGTAGTTGAAAATTCTTTTTACAATATGAAAATTACCTTGAAATATAATTGATATATGCACATTGCTTCTCAAACAATTGCATGAAATTTGTTATAGCTAGAAATTCTTCTATAATTTGATGTTTCGACATACTTTCCCAAACATTCCCATGAAATGTTTTCCTAGATAAATGTCCTTCTAATTTGTTTTATGGCCATATTTTCACAACCATTTTCATGACATTTTTTCTCTGATGAGGATTCTTTCTGCACATTGAAACATCCTGAAAACACAACTACAGTAAAACCCACCTTAAGTTTGCAGCATTGAAATGTTCTAAGCGGAGGAAACGGAGTAAACAACGCTGTCGCTAAGCAAAGGCGCCGAAATTTTGCCTGCTCTGATTGGTCGCTCCTCTGCGAAGCGATAAGTCCGCCTTGATATTCGTGCGCCCTGTTACGTCAAAATCGAAGGAAAAAATAATTAATATTACACACTAACTGAAGCAAAAAATAATAAAAATATGTCTTGAAATAACGAATAAATTGGTTTATTGAATGTGAAGCAACTTTTTTTATTTGATTCTTGCACTCAAAAATGAGAACTATTTGCCCTTTTTCTCGTAGAACATTTCTATACTGCAAACTTAATATGGGTTTTACTGTACATCTTGAAAATTACATTGATGTGTAATTTATATATGGCCATATTTTCACAAATAATTTCATGGTATTTGTTCTAGATGAAAATTCCTCCTACAATTTGAATGCGACCCAGTCCTTGTGCCTGAGTCTAGATCGCTGCTGGGGCGAAGGTATTTTTCTGCTACCTCTCAAGCACCACTTCTGGAGGCTAACACTTCAGCTGTTGTCACGCTACAAGCACTGGGCTCTAACCACCATTGAACTTGGTGTAAGGAATAATTATTTATGTGCAATAACTTATGTTTGTAATTGTTCTTTCTCTTTGAAGCAGATAGAAATTAATTAAAATTCACGAATTTCATTTAACGTATTGGTCATGGTTGTTATCCACTATGGTTAGATATTATAATATTACCAGAAACATAATTACAGGAGAGGAAAAAAATGTTTAAAAAAAAATGAGAATGACTGCCTGTTATATTGCTTACAGGAAAAGCTTGTTAATAACCCTTTAAAGTAATGCTTGTTTATTGATGTAATATTTTGTGTTCTGTAAATTGTTTCACTTTTTTTTCTTTGAAATAGATAGAAATTAATGAAAATATACAAATCAAATTTAATTACTTTTTTGGGTGGTGGGAGCAACAGGGTTAATCAGTTTAAACCAACTGTTTTTTTTTTATAAAAAAACCATTAAGAAAACAACAATTATTATTTTTTTTAAATTATATTAGTCATGGTTATCCATTATGACTAGATATTATAATATTAGCAGAAACTTAACTACAGGTGACGCAAAAAAAAATTGTTTGAAAAATGAGAATGGTTACATTACTTAAAAAAGCTTGTTTATAGTCCTTTGAATGTAATACTTGTTTATCAATTTACAATTTCTCTACTGGCATTATGCTTTAAAAACATTTGAAATGTAAATTTTTTGTATTTTTAATAATGTAAATTATTTAGGATACAGATGCAAAACAAATGGCTCTTTTGATAAAAGATGTGCAGATTTTACTTCCTCACGTAAGTTTTCTATAAAATTGGAATGTAATTGTTTGCAATCGATTGTACATTTACTTATCTTAAAATAAATATTTGTATTTTACATGTTGTATTTAAAATTTTTCACAGCTAAAAATTCTGTTCGAGGCCTCTATACAGCCTAAAATCAGAAGAAGTGAAGCCATAGATGGTCAAGTTCAGGGTAAGATGTATAGTTCATGTAATTTAAAAATTTATTTTGTGGAAATAAAATAATTTTTAAAATTAATTTTATATCAAACTTGAGTGCAGATAGTGTTAAAATTTTATGAAAAATTTCCTATTTAGAATTATAGTAAAATGGCATCATTTGATTAGTTTTCTTTTTAGTTTATATCTGAACCAAACATACTATATTTGCTGATTTGATATAAATACATACTTTCTAAATTTTTTTTTTGTTTTTATAATATGTTTACTACATCATTTTTGTTGTCACCAATTAAATTCTTGAAATTATTCAAGAGATTGCAAACAAACTATTGTCCTTTAGTTAGATATATTTATAAACATATCACAGTTACGATGTTTTGTGGCATTCCACAATATTTAATTTCTTAATATAATGTGCAATATTTTTCTTAAATATTTTTTGATATTTTTTTAATTCAAATTAATAATTTTATATTAAATTATCTGTCCCAATCTCAAAATAAATTGCAATATAAGTTTTGATACTTTTTTCTATTTTGCTGGAACAAACTATCTAAATGAAATTTTTTGTTGAAAAACACAGCTCACACTGTTAAATAATGACCACAGTATGCACAGTTAAAGATTACCTTTGGAAGTATTCTTTTTGGCAGGGTTGTGCTATTTTGGCGACTATATCGCTGGCATTAAAAAGTTTTTAATTTTTTGTATTTAGATACTTTCACTTAAAAAAACCCATTAAAGTGAAAGACTATTTTTTTAAGAATTGAGTTTAAATGAAATGAAATAAAAAAATTAATGAAAAGTATTAAGAGGCGATTGTGCAAAATTTTGTGCTACAAAAATTAATATTGCCCACAATAGCATAATTCACTGAGGTAGTTTTGAGAAATAAATGACATACCTAATGACTGGTTTCAAACTTTACATTGCAGCAACTTATAACGACACACTTGTACAACTTGAGAAAATTCCCCAACATGCTGGAAAATGTATAGTCAAGTTACTGATGGAAAAGTGCACTTCACATTTGAAATGGATATCAAGTATTCCTCAACGATTCAGGAAAACAAATCGTGAGGTAAGTGATGTTGATGATACAGTACCTTCTCTCTCATTTAACCGGACTCCATTTAATCGGATACTTGCTTTACCCATCAAAAGTTTGTATTATTAAAATTAAAAGTTTCCTAAAAATGACGTTTCATTATTGTTTACCCATTCATATGATGATAATTAAAAGAGTGGTGAAACTATGTTTCAAGTTTGTGATTAGCCAAGGATGTTATGGAATTTTAATGGTATGTTTAAATGCATTCAATAAATTTGTGCATTGCTTATATTTTATATAGATTTATCATTCAAATATCAACTATGTATAAAAGTGTAATCTAATTTGTATTTAAATCTTAATTTAAACCTCCCCAGTTCAACTGGTTTTTTTTGCTGGCTTCCACTCAGTCTCATTAAAGAGACTGTAGTAAGTTTTTCAAATGTTTTTTTTTTATTCATTTCATGAACACTCGATGTTAATTTCAATAATAGTTTCATACAATCATGATTGCTATATAGATTGACATGATTTAAAATGTAGTGTAGCGTTCGATAATGGTGATTAAAACTTTTGTCAGTGGAACTATGTGTTTTGAAATTTTGTTAACAACTTTTTGAATTTTTATAAATACTATTATAATAAATACTATTGACAACTTAGATATCTCTTTTCACTTTAATTTGAAGTATATTAATCATATCTGTACGCCAGCGTATGTTCCATCTTATTTTTTTCTGTAGGTTTGTTTTTATTCACCTGTACTGGATTTTTTCCCCTTGTAGTGCCATTATATTTTTATATTGTTTCTTTGTAATAATAAAATTATTATTATTATATTAAACTATATACTATAATATGATTATATTCCATATGTATGTAACCCACTCGCTTGGCAAGCCAGGGTCATAACCACTATAATTAGCTGGACGACAAACTTTCTTTTAGGAGAAAAATACTGCTAATTTTATAACAGTTATGTGTATAAGCAATGATCATTGAATCAATTGAATTTATTATGTTGTTTAGTTTTTTATGCTTAATGTTTAATTAACATGTAAACAACATAAAATACAAAATTGTTTTCAAATTTTTAAAAATAAGTTTCATTATTTATACTACAATTTTGGTTGCAAATATATATTATACAAGTTTCATAAAATGACTTTTCTGATATTTTATTGTTTTTAGTTGCCTTCTAAACCATCTCCCTATGTATCGCAAGTACTGAGTCCCCTGACAGAATTCTCACAAGATGTGAAGTCAGTACTGTCCCCAGGCTGGGTAGAAAACTGTGAACAGGAAATTATAGATGGAGTCCTGAGTCAGTATGTGATTTTTGTAAAAATAAATTCTAGCTCACAGGGTTTCAAACTTAGAATATGAGAGTTTGCCATGGAACTCTTAATATTTTAAAATGTTATTGTTAAAAAAAAATAAGGTGATTTAAGTATTCGTCCCCAATTTAGTTTTAAATATTTGTAATTGAGATTAAAACTACTTGAAAAGTTGATTTAAATAAAGTTCTGTTTTGAAAACTATTTATCCTTATTACAAATTTCTTTGATATTTAATAAATTGTTAGAAGTAGATTTTCTTTTACCAACATAAAAGTTCAACTTCCTAAAAAACAGTCCTGAATGCTCACGCGTAAAAAACTTATTTTGCATATTGCTAAATTTTCAAGACACAATGGGCTTGAGTGCTAAAATATAAATTAATTCTTTGTCAAGCGTTTATTGCTAAATCAATGTCAAAATTGAAAAGAATACCAGAGTACTGATCGGAATGAAATCTTGATAACATCACCTGAAACTAGCCATTAATTTTTTTCACATGCTTTGAAATTATTCTACATATCATTTTTGAAACTTTCTAACAACTCTCAGCAATAAAAACTTAACACCTAAAAATGGATAGATTAACTAGTTAAATTTGAACTTTTAGTATTAAGAATTGAAGAGTACACGGGAAAAACCGATTGATTTCGTAGAGAAGTTTCCTTAGCAGGCCACTTTGGCGATGATAGCGAGTGATCGCCCAAACTTGTGTAAGGAAACCAGTTCCTACCACAGAGATCATAGTTAAGTAATAGAGTGGCAGATCACGTGACCTCCAACGCTAACGATGGGACGCGCAAGGAGCTCCCAGAAGAGCCCCAATGAAGCCAGTGTTGTGGGTCACGTGATCTACCACTCTAATACTTTAGCTACTATCTCTGTGGTTCCTAGCTACCAAGATTCATGTGATTGATGCTTGTACCAAGCGAAGAAGAAAGAGAGAAACCGGTTTTCTGCCGCCAATGTCCGCCAAGCAGACAATTGCGGGTGTCCGCCTAATAAATCAATCGGTTCTTCCCATGTACTCTTCAATCGTTTTTTTCTGTATGGTGCGTTGTTGCACCAGAAAAATAATTAGATTTTTTTTATTTACATACCTATATTAATTTTGTTCTAAATTATTTGCTTCTTTTTGCACTGTAGGTGTATGACCCAAATGAGCGATGTCCTGACCTCCATTAAGAAAATGGAAGACAGCCTCAAAATCCTGAAGCGAGCTCGAGACAAACCCTCTGGCCAATCTGCATTGGGTGCCATCTCAGATGATGACAAAATCCGCCGACAGTTGGCCATCGATGTCAACTTCTTTGAAGAATTGGTAGGTGTTTGTGTTGTTTGCATTTTATCAAAAAGAATTTTTTCCGAACCACTAATCTATTGTACTAACACCGTCATGTAACCTCGAAGTAGGCCGATTCCGTAAATAGAAATCAGAATTTCCCTGATTTGTAAATTATCTACCTCCATGGCATTGATACAATGGTATCCAAGGTACTCAAGTCTCTGTGGAGAGTAGTTGTCACGTTCAACAAAGAACATGAAACGAACTTTCCTCAACCTGTTGGCATTCCCTACAGAGAGGGTCATCTTTGCATAATTATGCTCAGGTGTCTATTGAGAAATTTTGAGATTTCGAATGCTTAATTTTCAGTAAGAAATAGAAAAAAGAAAACCCTAACTGTTGATCTCAAAAAGTATCCCTAGTGATAAAGTATACATTTATTAAAGGAATTTTTATACTAATGGGTCACTGTGCTCTCAATAGACACCTGAGCATCAAGGGTGTAAAAAAGGACCCTATCTGTAGGGCTTGTCAACCGGTTGAGGAAAGTTTGTTTCATGTTCTTTGTGTTTGTGACAACTACTCTGCACAGAGATTTGAGTATCTCAAGTACCATCAATGCCTTAGGAGTTGATAATAAACCAATAAGGAACGATGGTTTTAGTACAATAAACCAGTGGTTGCAATGCTTGGCCATGATGAGCCGCCCCACGCAAGTCATAAGTCATGCATTTACTGAGGTTACTATTTTGTATTTATTGATTCAATTTTTTTACTGGCAACTCTGATTGGTAATTAAAATGTGTGAAAATGGGTCTTAGTAGCAATTTATTATCATTACTCATTGGACATACCTCCATGTTTTAAGCAGTTTTGTTTTGGCATTTGAAATGCCAATTTGTATTGTATGTTTTTTCATACAAGTTACATACACAGCTATGTATTTATTGATAAAAAAATAATAAAACATCAACTAGTATCAAATTTAGAGGTCCGGTGGCTTAGTGGTAATGCTTTGCATTGTCTCCGGGGATCAAATCCTGGATTGGGCGTGGTTGATCCTTCCCTTTTTCATCCCTTAAGTGGGTCAATAAAATGGGTACCAACCATGCTTGGGAACTAAACACTGGGGGTTCAGTGTGAGACTGACCACCTTACAGGGCACATTTGTTAGCACTTTGAGCTTCTAATGGGCCACCTTTAACTTCTAATGGTCTGTTGCGACGAGGAGTTTAGTTTTTTTAATTTCGAAATTAAGTATTCTGTTCAAAAAATTTTGATCAGAACAGTCAGTCAATAAAACAGAATAGATTAATGAAATGAAATATTTTATAAAAAATTGTATTAGGCAACACTTAAATATCGTCGCTTAAGTTCCCACATGTGCTATCTAACTTCGCAAAACAGTAGAAATTTATTGAAAGGTAACACATGTTTGTTAATTTAACACCGGCTGTTCGGACTTTCTTGTTACATAATATCGGGCTACATAAGTGTAGTGTAGTGTAGTGTAATCGTTTCCGGCTGCCTATTTCTAGCCTCCTTGTAGGAGCTTTAACACATGAGCTTTAACACAGCCAATACCGCCTCGTAATTTAGAACCCTGGTCAAGTGACGAGGTCTTCATAATGTAATGCTGAGATATGCAACAAGAAAGTCCGAACAGCCGGTGTTAAATAAACACGTTTTTTGGCTCTCCCTCGTGTAGCTCTAATGCGACGATAATTCAAACCTATCCTATCATTTCGGTTGGGTTATCGGCCGACTTTTGGCACGATTTTGGAAAGTTCGCCAAGTGTTACCTTTCAATAAATTTCTACTGTTTTGCGAAGTTAGATAGCACATGTGGGAACTTAAGCAACGATATACTTCTTTTATATTGCATTGAATTAAATTAATTTTTTTTGTAGATTGTTAAATCTGGTCTGCAAGGAGACAAAGTGAAAAGTTTAAAAGAACTCAAAGCTTTAGTTTCGTCAGCTGAAAAAGCTGCTGGTGTAACTGGCAATTCTTGATATTATTGTTATAGTATTCTTGTTATATTATTTATACAAATAAAAAAAAGAGATTTATTATGGAATTTATTGATTTATTTTGTGATTAATGGAAAAATAAGACTACTGCAACTTAAAAAACAGCAATTTATTGAATATTTTTAAAACATGAATAACACTAAAAGGAGGCACTGGTTTGGCACAATTAACAAAGACTTTGCTTCCAAAACTTCTTACTTAGTTCAATAGTTACCTTTAATAAATTTTAAAATTCTGATAATTTTATCTTGGTGCTGTCAATAATATAATTTTAAAAGTCCTGTTAAGTTAAAGTCCTTGATTTTTATTTTCAATTTATGAGACAAAAAAGTTAATTTTTGAATATTTAAAAAGTAGGTAAGAAGTTCTGTGAAGCGGAATCCGAAAAATTATAAGCACAAATTTTCACAGCAAGTATTATCAATCTGTACATAACATATAATTACTCATTGTTTACGTTCAAAGTTTCGATGACTTTTTAAACAGTTCTCACATCTGTGAGATTTAATCTAAAAATATTTGATTTTTAAATAAATTCGTTTCTTTAAAATCATGTGTTGAATCAAGAATTTATTACATCAATGTACAATATGCAAAATTTTTAGGACTAACATTTAACAATCAATACAACAACTTGTAAATTTATAGTGCAATACATTGCAATATCTATAATAGAAGTAATTAAATTTTGCTTATCGAATAATCCAAATACTTTTTTAAAGTAACAATTTTCACAAATATTTAAAAATATTTTCCTTGTGTAAGTTTTCTCTAAAATACATGCGTTTTTTTACATTTATGAAATTGATAGTAATTTTTAGTAAAAAGCTTTTTGGGACACAAATAATTTGAACAACATATTCAGTATTATATCCAATACATATGACTATAAATTCATATAAAGCATTATACGAACAGTATTTTCTTACTTTTAACTTTTAACGTTCCTGTTGAGATTTTATAAAAATAAAGGTCGAAGTAAATTTTGTAAGATGTTTTAGAATAATATGTAAATTCACGCGTTGTAATGACAATATATCAACTTTCTCATAAAAAGCTTTAATTTATAATGAAAAACTTCCGCAAGATATCAATTTTAATTTTTTTTAAATATTCAAAAGATACATTTTTATATATTTTTAAAATCCAATGCAATATTCTAAATTTGTTAGAACAAATTTCATAAGCATTGATTCAATATCAAACTGTTATAAGTTCTATATTAAATTTAGTCAAATTTAAATTATTGTTCTGCTGAAATATTTGAATATTTTTAGAAAACTTAATTTTTTCCTTAAAATTAATTTTGGCATTGAATGTACACATGTTAAAAAATTATGAAACATCTTCTTTAGATTCAAATATATTTGTTCATGTTTACAAATTCATTTATTACAACAATTGCTTTAAACTATAGTTATGTTAGTAAAACTATTTGCATACAATACAATATTTTTATTAATTACATGAGCATCTATAGATAAGTTATCCAATTCACGCAATTTTAAAATACTATTTGATTGTCTTGTTCATAACTTTATTTTACGAATATAAATACTATAATTAAGTGATTTTGTAAATGTTTAGTTTAATACATATTTGTATTATGAAAATAGTGATACAATTACTGTTTAATATTTCTTGTAATAACTACTTTTAGGAGCAGCCATTTTTTAAACCAAAGATAATTTTGATCCATGGCGATTTCATTTTGTATACTAATCCAAAAATAATAGTCAATTTGGTTTCAATCGAATAATTATAGCTATCAATTCTCACTAGACGAAAATACTTTGAACATTTCTATAAAATTCATCACTTTCTACTAGGGATTTGAAGGTTACCTTTAAAAAGTAAATAACTCTGTTATATTTTCAGTTACATTTTTTTTAAAACTCTGTTACAGTTGCATCATATGAAAAGTAACTAGTTAGAGTTCTATTCATATCAGACTGTCATAAAGAGAGTTACTTGTAGAAACTTTATGCTATAACTCAAAGATATAAGTCAAGCTAAACTTTTTAATTTAACAACCGTACTGTTTTTGAAAAAAAACTAAGGTTAAAGGAAAATAAGCACAAACGAAACTGCAATTAGAAATGATTTTTTTTTTTAATTTTAAAGGAATTTAATTTCAAAATTGGCATCGTCAGAGTTCGGAAAGTAACGAAATTTTTCATTACCACAAAAGGTAACTAATTTACAGTTACTTCCTGAAAAATCTGTGTTACTCGGCGTTTACCTAAAAAAGTAACTGCTACAAAAAAACAGAGTTACTGCAATCCCCGTTTTCTACACATTAAAACGCTAAACATCACATTTAGAAGTTGCTTTACGATATGTATCTTGGCTATTTTTGCAAGTGAGCAAAAATAAACGCCATTTATTCTACATACAACATATTAATACAACAATAACACAGATTAATTATTGAGGGTTCGTAGCAAACAGGATGTGTAAAAAATATTGAATGGTGTGTAACAAATAAAAGATGCACACTTGTTGTCAAAATTATTAATTTTCATTAGGGTATAATTTGACAAGCTAATAATTGTTAAAAAAAAGATACGTGGTAAAGAAAGAAACCGAGAAACTTTTCATATAAACTGATTTCTACACAACATGCTTATTTCAGCAACATCTTTTATTCGGTGCTCTAGGGTGAAAATTACATAGCAATCAATTGAAAGCTTGACATCCCATTTTGTATTTTGATTTTAGTTATTATTATTTATTCAGAATTCTTTAACACGTTCACGCCTGTTCAAATATCCACGTTTTTCCGCGTGAGGCCGTACTGTCGTATATCGTTACGTGTCATCGGGTGTTAAAACACTTTGCGAGTTCGAAAGCGCTTAATGCGAGATCACAACTAGTGATGATCACAACTAGTGAAAATACAAGGTAGATTATGTGCCGCGAACAATTAAAAAAGTAACGACATATTGTTAACGTTGTCAGGGCCAGCCCGCATTATGTTTGGAATGTTTTGAAAAGTTGCATAGATATGAATAAATAAATAATTTTTATCAATTAAAAATATTAAATGTTTATAATACTCAATATTTTTATATATAATGTTAAGAAAAAAAACTCATTATCTAACGACTTCTTTTCTGAAAACAAGTGACTCACTTGTGATGCACGCCGCCTACGACATAGTTAAGCGTGACCCATAAGTGGGTCACACCGCCCTACAGAACTGTTAAGTGTGACCCAACTGCCGCGGTCAGACCGGGACGTGAACGTGTTAAACACTGTGAAATATTTGTTCGAATGCATTTTTGTTTGATTAAATATGTAAGGCATTAGAAATGGTTAGAAAATTATTATTGTACAGATATATGGCAGCCATATAACATTCAGCTATGAAATAAATTGCGAGAGAAACAACAATCATTTATTTAATGTAAAATAGAAATTTTCTAGTAACTTCAATACTAAAACCTAGTTAAATTCTTAAATAAAAATTCTTTTTAATAACCGTAAATAATTAACTTCCTTTTAACAACCAAAATTCGAAACAAAAGTATAAACAAATTGAATTGAAGGATATTTATTTTCAAGCAAGTAACATAATTTTTAAAAAAATTTTAAATTTTAAATGAATAACTGGCTTATTATCTAGCAACCTTCTTCCATTTATTTACGTTCCTTAACTCCTAGGTAAATCAAACCCATCTACTAAAAAAACGTTAAGAGAAGTTGTTTGGTTTCTAAATAATTTTAGTAAAATAATCAAATTTTCTCTTTATTTCTAACAACTAACCGTGGGACATTTTGTATCAGTATTTTTTATTTTATTTTAAAGTATATATACCGTGCTGTTGCAAGTTAAAAAGTGAAACATTAACTTATTTTCTCCATGTCACATGCGTTTTCGTAACAGTTATTCTTTGAACGTACAATCACTACCGGTTAGAATACAAGGCCTGAGCTCGGTGGAAGCACATTAATTGACAGATTTCTCTCTCTCTCCCTCTCTTTCTTTTAATAAACGAATATTTACTCTTCAAAGGTGTTCAAAGGATTTTTGAATTAAATTCTTGAGCAAACTTTCGATTTAATGGTTAGATATTTGTTTCTTGATAATATGATTGCAATATAGGAGAAATAAAAAAATTAAAATGGTATTAATTTACAGTTTTGTTTGTAACATATGGGTTTAAAAGCATACAATAACAAAAAGTACAAACTCAGCAAAAAAATTAATCATCTTACTAAATATACTTTTATAGACTTTAGTTCGAAACTTGCTGCAGTTGCAATGTGGATAAAATATCAACATTGAGTAATGGATCTTATATTCACTCTTAAGTCCTCTTCAACACTTATTCTGCTTCTATGTTTATTTTTATGTCAAGAGTTCAGAAAATCCACTCTCACACAAGTAAAGAAACTAATACTATCAAAAATACCGGTTGGGAGCACCTGGCCTAGAGAACCAATCACTATTCAAATCCTCAAATTCGACCCGCTGTCATGTGACGTCACTCAGCTCAGGCGTTGTAATCTACACTGCTCAAAACAATTAGGGGGAGCTCATAGTTTAAGCCCTTTCACCCCCAATGATTCCATTTGGAGTTATCAGCTTGCGATTTTTTCTAAGTTAAGCTCGCACTTATGTATCGTTAGATAGAAGAATCATACCTTTTGAAACAATTAAAAAGTTTGTTTTAATTAGATGAAAATATGAAAAACACGATAAAATAAAATTAACACTGAAGAAATTTTATGAAACAAATGACCATAAATTCTTCATGCTTGCATTTTTAGATGTTTAAACATTGATATTAACTATTTTTAACAAAAAAGTTTTGAAAAATTATTGTTACAATGGAGTTATGATAAAGTTACAAAAGTTATGATTCCAATTTTCTTTCCTTAAATTTTTGTTTAAAAAAATACGACCCCCCCCCCCCCTGTTTTTTGCCATTTATTCTGGATGCATAATAAATCTATTTCACAAATTTCAGATTTTTAGAATAAAAAAATAAAAAGCTGTGACTGAAAGGGTAAAAAAAAGTAAGTCAAGTGCCCCCCTAATTGTTTTGAGCAGATGGTATTGACATAATACAGCTCCACCGTTAATATGCTCCCAAATGCTTATAGGAATCCATCTTAACTTTCCAAAGCTGTTGCATCTTGCAAATTCTTAAGCAGAGATTCTACTTCCAGGAATGATGTCCTTCAGCAAGCGTTCTTGTCGAACTGCGTCTTGACGAAGTAGGTGGTGAGGTTCCCTTTCCCCTTGACGAAGATGGTCCCCCGACACTCGCATTCGTAGTTGTGTTCCATCAGGACCTTGGCCGTGTCTTCGGTTACCTGGAGATACACGTCAAAGTTCAGGGCCCGATCAAGACTTTTGTGCAAGGGAAGCCTGCCTTTGATTTGGGGGCCCCCAGAGACAAATACACTTCCTCAAAAGCGGCTTAACTTAAGCTTTAATGATGAATACGATTAAAAAGTATGTACTATGGTAATTTTTATGTTTCCAGATACTATCCCGTATTATAAACTCGTTAGTTGAAAGGGCCCCCAAAAGTGGCTTAAAGTTTTATAAAGAAAACTATATAAAAAGTTTACAAGATGGGGAATTTTATTTTCTTGCCCGCAGACATCCCATATCCCAAACTTAAAATAAAAAAGGTTTTCAGAACACAAGTTTTTGAAAATGTGGGGATATTTGTAACAGAATGAGTGTTTAAATAAAGGTGATTTAGGGGCCCCTTCAAATTTTGAGGAGGAAGCCCAGGCTTCCCGGGCCTATTCGGTGATCGGACCCTGTCAAAGTTGAAGAACATAGCTCTTTAAGAGGACTCCCTTGGGATTTCACATCTTGAAAATCGTAATGTTATTCCTATGGAGAATATTCGCAAGTCAATTACAGCCACAATTTTATTAGAAGGTGACTAGTTTCTTGTATCATTGAAAAGAACGAAAGGGACTAAAAGGCTAAAATTAATTTGTATTGTAAAAATCACATATTTAGTATTTTTAATAATTTTTTAAAATTAGAACTTGATGCTTACTCCATTTTTTACTAACTTCAAAATATTATTAAAAATACTAAATATGTGATTTTCACAAAACAAATTAATTTTAGCCTTTTAGTTCCTTTCGTTCTTTACAATGAACAAGAAACTTGTCACCTTTTATTAAAATTTTGGCGGTAATTGACTTTCGAATGTTTTCAATAGGAATAACATTACGATTTTCAAGATGTGGAATTTCAAGGGAGTCCTCTTAAGACCCCGTCAGATGGCGCTGATTTAAATTTTTGCGACTAAATGTTTAAAGAGTTTTATCGAATAAGTTGTCGTAAACGGCATCAATGCCAGCAACTCCTCACGTCATTTTTTATGCAAATACACTCTTAAAACAAACACTCATAATTTAACTCAGTCTGAGGGATTTCACTCCTCCAGACTGGAAAATGCACTTCTCCTTTTGGAGTGGATCCTTTGTGTGTTAAACCTCCGACAGGATCACTCAAAACGAGTGATTTTAACTCAGTCTGAGAAAATATGCATGCCTTTAGGGTGTCGAAAATGCACTTCTCCTACTGGAGTGGATTTCACTCTTTTGTTTTAAGAGTATACCGATTGGTACACTCTTAAAACAAAAGAATAAATCCACTCCTGTAGGAGAAGTGAAGTGCATTTTCGACACTGGAAAGGAGTGAATAATAACTCAGACTGAGTTAAAATCACTCGTTTGGAGTGATCCTGCCGCACGTTTAACCCTGCCGTACGATCCACTCCTATAGGGAAAGTGAATTTTCGACACTGGATAAGTGAAAATTAACTCAGGCTGAGTTAAAATCGCTCGTTTGTTTTAGGTGTGTACAAGCCAGCAGCTTCGGTATCTTGTGGAAGAACGTGCTAAGTGATATTTTTTGAAATTTGTATGTCGCAAAAGGTTTAGACCCAAATACGAGATTATGCTCATTTAAAGTAGGAAATTGTTTTTTTAATTGAATCAATATTGCTATCAATTCTTTTTAGTTCACCTGATATGGTGTTTTTTATTATAAAAATACAATTCATCAATAAAAATGCGAAATTAAGACATTATCTACTGTAACTTAGCATATTCTCGTAATTGTGTCTAAACTTTTGCAACATACAAATCTCTAGTTTCAGAAAAAATTGTTCTCGCGAATCACACCATATGTTTCAATTATAGCATTTCAATATATTTTTTAATATGTTTACAGGCTTTTGTAATTCTTCTACCATAATTCTAAACGTTACAGCTAAATGACACCATTGTTCACATTTTTACATCGCACTGTGCTACGGTTGGTGATGATCGTTCCCTTAGGAAACCAAATATCTACACTCTCAAAACAAAAGAGTGAAATCCACTCCTATAGGAGAAGTGCATTTTCGACACTGGAAAGGAGTGAAAATTAACTCCTAAATCGCTCGTAATCGCCCAAATGGCTCTTAATCACCTTAAAATCTCTCGTTTGTTGTTCCATATTGTTGGAGGTTTAACAAAACAAAAGGGTGAAATCCATTCATATAGGGGAAGGGCATTTTTGACACCGAAAGGAGTGAAAATTAACTCAGACTGAGTTAAAATCGCTCGATTGTTTTAACCCTTTCAGTCCCAGTGATGCCATTTGGCATCATCACTTTCAATATTTTTTTCAAAATGTTTATGTCCCGTTATGACATCTAAACACACATCATTCAATTCTTCACACTTTGTTCTATTAGACAATATTTTACATTAATCTCAATAGAAGTCAGAACTATTATTTTATTTATTTAGAAAATAGCCAACAAGCGTTTCACCTGATTTTTGATAAGTTCACTTCAGTTCCACATATTTAAAACACAATTTAAACTATTTCGGTTAAAATATTTACTAATTTTTTTTAATAATATGGTCAGATACCTTAAAATACATAATTCGAAGTGTTTTTAAGTAATATATAATTTTTAATTTTGTTGTTTTCCACAGTTAAAAAATTTTGGCATTGTTTCAAAAACCATATAAAAAATTTAAATGAATTTTTTTCCCTTATGGAATTCGTATATTTGACCTAAAATAAGCTTATTTTGTGAATAACAGATGTTTCTGTAGCGTAGTAAAATTTTGGGACTGAAAGGGTTAAGAGTGTACCTGTATTTTCCCGATGAGTCCGCAGCTGTCCATCCGGCTGGCGACGTTCACAGTGTTGCCCCAGATGTCGTACTGGGGCTTCTGGGCCCCCACCACACCCGCTATCACCGGCCCGTTGTTGATGCCTATAGGCAAGAAAAGTGTCAATACCATTAAGGGGTTCTGTACCCCAAAATCGGTAAAAAAATAAAATTATTGGCTTAAAATACTCTTACAACCTTTATCAATAATGTCACAAAGTATCAAGACGATTGGAAAAATATTTTTGACATTAAAAGCCATTTTATTTAACCCTTTCCTTACTGAACGGTTAACAATAAATACTTTAAACGCGTTTTTCTCAGAACTTGATTTTTTGAACTTCAATGTACCTTTTCTCAAAAACTATGCTATGTTTTCCCGTAAACTTTTTTTATATGATGTAATACATAGTATATAGATTAATCTGATGTTATAAATTTTAATAAAACTGAAGTGAAATTTTTTTTATGGGGCAAAAAAGTGAAAAATTTCATGAATTTTTGGGTACTTTAAAACTTATTTTATTTTAAAAAAATCTAACAGTTATTTAAGAAACAATTTTAACCTCAGATTATTATATAAGGTTGGTATAACACACAGAGAAAATTTTAAGATGATCTGATCAGTAGTTATTGTGAAAAGGTACATTGCAATTGGCCAATTTAACATTACCGATATACAACATACCGAACCCCCTTAAGCACTCAATAATCAATCTTAATGGGGAATGGGCACTTTGGACCAAGGGGCTTCAAACTCAAGTGCGTCAGTGTTAATCCAAAGGGAAAAACCATTTTACCTGCCACATTTCTCGGACTGCATTGAATATCTTTACAAATGATTTTTTAGATAATAAATGTAGATAACTTACAGGTCCCAAATAATTACACTTTTTAAAATTGAATCGGTGAGTGCAGAAACAACGTTAGTCACACATTTCATATTTTTCAGGAGGGAGAAAAAACGTAATAACTCCTCCTCTACTCCTGCACTCAACACTCGAAACAAACGTCCTTGGATTTACGGATATACTCAACAGACAAACTTAGTTTTTGCACCCAACACGCATCTTGCCTTTCTACGCTTATTTTCATTGAAAACGAGTTTCCGGATTTTTTTTACTGAGGTGGTTTCTTCACTCACCGATTCAATTGCTTCGAATACTTTTTGTGAAACTATTTATTGAAAATTTAAAAAAAAAATATTTGAACCAATTTCAAAAAGGGTGATTGTCGGGACCTGTAAGTCAACTATAATTATCACATAAAATACTCCGTTTGTAAAAATATTCAATTCAGCCAGAGAAATGTGGCAGAAAAAATAGTTTTTATTCCCAATGATTTACACTGATAAACTTTGCATTGGCGACCCGCGGTCCAGCACTCCCATTCCCCCTTTTAAGAAGGGAAACAAACCCGTTTTGAAAATTTATTTATTTTCAAATATTTATTTTATTTTCATGTAGTTGACAATGACAAATGACAGTGATTGCGCCTTCTAGAAGGGAGAGTCTAGGCTTTATAGCCCATTTCCCAGCTCGCCAGAAGAGACAGTCACAAGAGACACACAAAGAAGGATGCCACAAACATATAGACAAATAACAACATTTATTGACGGTCACAAACATCCATGCCTGACCGGGATTCGAACCCGACCCCAGCAGCTCCAAAGGCTAGTGTCGTAACGATTGAGCCACCGGGGCGGCTTCATTTAGTTAGTTTTCTAAATTTTTTACTACAAGTATGTGGTGCTGCCATCTAACGACGGAGTTCCCAACTTAAAACTGCCCCGACTTTTTTCATCCAACTCAATAATACCACTCACCTACTCTGAGACGAAATCTCTGGAAAGACTCCCTGTTGATCTGATCTAGCAGAGACATGAGGGCAATGGCGAATTCTGTGAGTGCGATCACGTTGTGGCCCTGACGGGACTGGTCCTGTTCACAAAGAGATAGTTATGGAATATAAGTTGTGGGTTAATGTATTAGAATTTCTTACTGTAACAGAGGGAGAGATGACAACAATAGTTATTTACGCAACATGTGTGTAAAGTAAAAATTTTTTATACTAGTGGATTTTATTTTACGAGCGAGGTACGACCGAGTGAAATAAGGACACGCGTTGTTCTCACCTACGGCCAACTTAACTAATAAGGCCAGAGAAGCTCTCTCTCACGCCACGCTATCATGCCGGCTGTTTCAAAAGTGAGGAACGAAACCTGTTCGGGACCAGAGAAGTATAGACGACAGTGCGCGAATAGATTTCGTACTCTTTATTCTGAAAAGCTTACAATCCGAATTAGACGGATGGCATGACGCGGTGCAGAGCTTCGGTGGCCTTGAAGTACAGTAGGCTATGACTCACCCCGTTCTCTTCTCTTCCCGGTTGGAGTCCAGCAGCCGCCATGTAGGTGCTCCCAATGGTCTTGATTTTCTCAATCCTGCTGAACTTCGGCTTCAAGAGGAGCTGAAAAATGAAAAGACATACAGGGTGGTTATAAAATAACGCTCGCTATTCGGAGTGGTCTGTAGCTTGAATGAATAATCCAAATGCATCAAAAATTGAGACACTTACTAATCAAGAAGGGGGGGGGGAAAGAATGGAATCATAAAAAAGACAGAATCCTAAAGAATAATCACACAAAGAATAATCATAAAAAACAAACTCGTCTTTTGACCAGGGTTCTAAATTACGAGGCGTCGTCAATTATGGCCAATTACTGCCAACACACCTAATTACGCCTCGTAATTTAGAACCCTGGTCAAGAGACGAGTTTCTTTATTGCGAAAAAGAATGGAATTATAACACAGAAACTCGTCTCTTGACCAAGGTTATAATTACGAGGAGTAGCCAATTATGGCTAATTACAGCCAACACATCCAATTACGCCTCGTAATTTAGAGCCCTGGTCAAGAGACGAGTTTGTTTTTTATGATTCCATTCTTTTCCCCCCTTCTTGATTAGTAAGTGTATCAAAGTTTTTTGCATTTGGATTATTCATTCAAGCTACAGACCTCTCCGAATAGGGAGCGTTATTTTATAACCACCCTGTATTTCAGGAGAATCAATTGAAAGTTGTCACATTTTATTTGGGTTTTCTTATAAATGAGGGGAATTTCATTTTTTTTCTACTCTATAGTGATAATTCTAAGTTTTTAACAACGAACACACAATGTCGCTGTGCATTTTGGTATGGTATGGTACATATATATTCCAGCTTGTGTGCTTGTTCAGAGAACCGATTATAAGCTTTCGTCAAGTGGGACAGACACAGAAAGAATATTAACAGTCACAAAGTAAGGAATAACACATAGACAAATAACAACATCTATTGACGGTCACAAACATCCATGCCTGACCGGGATTCGAACCCGACCCCAGCAGCTAAAAGGCTAGCATCCTAACGATTGGACCACCGAGACGGCTCCGCGCATTTTGTATTGTTTCGAAATAGTACACAAAATATTTTACTGCGAAACCATATGTAGTCAGTTAGAATTATTATTGCTTAAAAAATACATATTTAAATATTTTATGTTAGGGTCATGGCACCACATGTTGAACACTATTAAGGCATACTTTAAAATATTAATAAAAACAAACATTAATCAAATTTTGTTATTTGATTCTAATTAAACACGTTACGATTATTACTCTGCTGATGTGTAATACATTTTAAAATTGCCAAAAAGTCAATAGATTAAGCGCTAAAACGCATTGAAGGGTTTTGAATTATATAATATGACTAACTCGGTTTAACAATGCTACTTAATTGGAAGACTTTTAAACTTTTTGATGTATTTACAGTTACTTCAACTCAAACTACATCCATTACTTCTACTACATTAATACTCAAATATTATTTAACTTGAACAATCACATACACTCTTAAAACAAAAGAGTGAAATCCACTCCAGTTGGAGAAGTGGATTTTCGACACTCGAAAGGAATGAATATTAACTCAGACTGAGTTAAAATCACTCGTTTGGAGTGATCCTGTCGGAGGTTTAACACACAAAGGATCCACTCCAAAAGGAGAAGTGCATTTTCCAGTCTGGAGGAGTGAAATCCACTTAGACTGAGTTAAATTAGGAGTGTTTGTTTTAAGAGTGTACGGGCCTGATCTATCACGAGGCCTGGTCCAAATTTTAGGATACCCTAAATTTTAGTTTATATTACGCTAAATGATGTAGACCCCCAAAATTTAAGTAAATTTTAAAATTTTATGATAGCCCATTTCAATTTTAGCTTGACTCGACTTCGGTTGGTTTGGTCGATGTTATAAGGAAGCCAATGAAATTATGCCACAACATTTGATAAATAGACCAACTCGTACCATCATTATGGGCAATCATACAAGAAATTTTCATAGAAATTTCAATCATAGAAGACATTTTCTGTGAACGGCAACGAAAATGTGTTATGCCTATAGTTTTCCAAGACCAGGCCCTTCAAAAATGATCTATCTGTACTGGGAAAGAGTAGAAAAAATCCAACTCGTGACGGATAGGCCGGAGTACACTGGGACAGACGTGCTGGTTAAATCTGTGGAGTCCAAAGTCCCGACGGCGTCAGCGTACGATGTCGCTCGAAGTTCTGTTGGGTGCCCGCTCAGGTGTCGATCTCGTCACTTGACCAAGGTCCCAGATTACGAGGTGTTATTGGTTGTGTTAAAGCTCCTAATGGAGGCTAGAAATAGGCAGCCGGATACGATTACACTGCACACACTACACTGTAATGATCTATTCAAGTCTCACCTTGTCGAAGTCGCATATGATCTCGTTGAGCAGTCTGAGGCATTCAAGTCCTTGTTTGTTGATGTCGGTCTCGTCGTAGAACTCCTTGTAGTTGGGAATGGACGCGAACATCACAGCAACGTTGCAGTACCGCTCGTGGTACAGATCCTAGGAAAAAAAGACACCGAGTTCATATTGCTGTAACTACAAGTACGGCCACTGAAAGAAAAAAAATGACCGTATCTGCCAAAAACTGAGTTTTGGAAAAATGAAGAGAGTACTCGTTTTATCAAACGCAAAATATAACATACATTAAGAATAAGTTTGATGGAATATGAAAATTTAACTACATTGCTCACAACAATTAGGGGAGCGCATGGTTTAAACACCTTTACGCCCATAATCATTCCATTTAGAATCACAAGCTTGCGATTTTTTCTTCACTAAGTTGAGCTCGTTCTTATTTATCGTTAGATGGAAGAATCATATCTTTTGAAGCATTACATAATGTTTGTTTTAATTAAATTAAAATATTAAAAACATGGTAAAATCAAATTCGCTCCCAAAAATTTTTATGAAATAAAATGACCCTAAATTCTTCACGATTGCATTCTTAGATGCTTAAAAATTGATTTTAACTTTTTTTTTAACAATTAAATTTGTAAAAAAAAATATTGTTTTAATTTAAAGTTACGATAAAAGTTACGATTTAATTAAAAGTTGCGATTTCAATTTTTCACCCTTAAATTTTAGTTAAAAAATTAAGATTTTTCTCCCTTTTTTTACCATTTCTTTCTGGATGCATAAGGAATCCTTTTCACAAATTTTATTTTCTTAGAATAAAAAATAAGAAGTTGGAACTGAAAGAGTTAACAAAAGTACGCAAAGTGCTCCCCTAATTGTTTTGAGCAGTGTATGAACTATATAAAGTATATTTTAAGTTCTAATAAGTCAAATTGTTCATTTTTTTGTGTGCAATTGATGTTAATAACTCAACAACGACAAATTTGTAGATGCGGTCTTCTTTCTTGCAGTGGCAGAGTAGATATTCAATGACATCTCCTCACGCTCTCGAGATTCTGTGGAAGATGCAGTTGTGGCATTTGCACTAGGTTTTTTTTTTGTATATCTGCAGTGAGAGGTACAAGAAATGAATTGGGGAAAGAGAGAATTAGAAGAAAAGAGAGAGAGAAACTCGTCTAGAAGAGATAAAGCGAGTGTCTCTTCGAGTCGAAGGAACTAATTCACAATTTTAGCAGACGTTCATTCGACAAATTGTCACAGTCGTAATATGGAAAGGCATAAGCGACAAAATATTTGAAACCTTATATAGAGAAGGGACTTTAATAAAATTATACTTTTCATAAAATTGAATTTCATATGCGAACTGAAGTGATTATAAAAGAATGTATCGAAAATTTGTGGTTGCATTGATGATGGAATTGTCAGAACTTCGTTTTCGGCTAGCCCAGAAGACTTCTATGTTTTATTGTCTTGTACGTTTTGTAAAAATAAGTGTTTCGTCCTAAAGGGAGAGCAGTTTACTCAACACAAAATAGTATATTTATTTCAAAATTATTTATCTTCAGCCAGCGAAATCTGAAACACAGTTAAGAGTGAGAATCGTAACGGTACCTCTGTGTGCCTGGACGCGGCCAGGAAGTGCTGGGCCACGTGCGCGGGGAGGATGTTCTCCAGCAGGATCTTGTTGATGGAGCCCATCGTCTCCACCTCGTCCTGCTCCACGCGCAGCTTGTTCTGCCACAGGAAGTCGGCCCGAGACGTCGACTCCGACTGCAAACACACAAGGAAACACTCTCGGTGCGGCAACCGTAAACATGCACACGCAAAAAACTGTCTGGTACGTACCAGGCGCGGATCCAGACTTCCTCCTTAGGGGGGGGGGGGGGGGGGGGGTAAACCGGATATTTTTTTTTATGGGGGGGGGGGGATTTTTATAATTTTTAATAATTCTGAATTTTTAATAAATCATTTTATTAAAAATTAATTAATAAATCATTTTATTAGTAATTAATCTTTGCAAATCTTTTCAACTATTGGTTTGAAAGTATTATTTCGTGGGAGACGGTAGTAAATGCACAGCCTCAGATAGGAACTTCTCTTGTATCGTGTGTTGTGAGTGTGGAAATGAGGTTTCCATTTGAATTGTCTTTTAAAAAAAACTAGGGGAGAGGCCCTTATTATTTTTTTTAAAATTTGTTTGTCCCAATTGTTTCATGTTGCGTTTTATTATGAACTTGAATGACAAATATTCAGAAAATATTAAAATATCTTCAACTTTGCGTATCGTACATGAAAAGATTCACGAAGAAAACAACGTAGAATATTAACGTAAAATGTTTAGCCAGTAAAAAGAAAATACCTAATAATCCGCATTGTTTTTCATGAATCTTCTCATGTTTTTTTGACTAAAAACTAATAACCTTCTGGGTCTCATAGCGGCCCCTCTAGCTAAACACTGAACTAATTAGCACATTAAATAATTTATTTTTGAAAAAGAAATTATTTAGAAAATTTTTGGGAAAAAAATTGCTAAAAAGCCCAATTCGCTGGCGAAGTACTCTTTTTCGGTAAGTTAAAAAAAATCTTAAGGGGGGGGGGTCTTAAAAAATCTTAATTGAGTTCTCCCAACCAAACTGTTCGGTTGCTATAGGACTGACAGGACTCTCTAGTTGCAGGAACCAAACACGTTTGGTTAGAAGCTTTTAGCTGGCGCAAACGACTAGTTAGGTTGAGAGACCTACACTGATACCGCGCAGTTAAGTTCACACACAGAGTTTAGTTGCCTCAACCGAACTCATTGAGGCAGTCTGGTCTCGTTGACTAAACTCGTTCAATCGAACGAGTATAGTTATGGTAACTGAACTGGTAGGTTCGAAAGAAACCACCAGTTTGACTGTGCCAATTAAACACCCTTCAACCGAACTTGGTTGAGTTGCAGGACCCTCACTATTTTTTTGCGTGCAACGAAACGTCTTTACATGCAACGAAAAGGCTTCAAAATATGAGTTAAAATTTTTTTTAGTGGGTTTGATCGCATTCCATTGCGCTAAACCTTGTCTATCTAGAATGCGAGCCTCGAAAGCATTTTCCTCCCCAATCCCCGCATGTGGGTTTCTTCGAAATGGCGTGAGAGTGTTTTTCCCCACCCTACTTGGGTTTGCCCTGTTCGGATTGTTAACAGCACAACAGAATCTCAAACGTGTTAGGTTTAGAAAAGCGATGCTCCCCCCCGTTTCCTAGAAAAAAAGCGAAGGGAATGGGGGAAGAAAGTCTTTTCGAGGCTCGCATAGTAAATAGACAGACTATAACAGTCCGAGCGATGTACTGGGTACGTGTTCAATTCCCGTCTTCGCCCTGGGTGTACCTTCTCTCTCTCTCTTGTCAGTATAAATTCTGTCTGTGCGTCTGCCTTACTTGATGAAGGATTATAAGCGGGTTTCTTATCAAGCACACAAGCCGGAAAGTACATGTACCAACGTACTGTAACCATGCAACGGTTCCGCTAAAGTTAACCAAAGTGAGTATTGTACTTATGGTTTACCCGTGGATTTCAATCAAGTCGTGACAATATTATACGCTGCTGCAGTGGCAATGTAAGCCAACAAATGCTTTCGCACTTCAAGTTCATTTAGCATTGCCTTTGAAGAGACACGGGGCGACCCGGGTGTGATCCTGTCACCTCTTGTATGCAAGCCCAATACCAAACTGTCTGCGACAAAGCAATTTTTCAGTTAGGAGGACTAGTATTGGGCATTAGTGTTGACCACCACAACACTACTAGATTTAAAACCGTCGGTAAAACGATAATGAGAAGGGTTTTGCTTCAATGAAATAAAAATATACGAATATATGAAATGTAAAAAAAAAAAAAAAAAAAAAAAAAAAACGAATGCAATAACTTTCATACCCTTTCCTGAAAAACAACATCAGGGGGTAGGGGAAAGAAAGGGTTTTAGAAACTCGCATTGGAATCTCAATGAGTATATAATATAAGTTTTATTAATCAAAAATGTCGCACAAGAAGCATTTTGGAATTCTGAATGCAGCTTTATTCAAAGTGGATGTGTTTCCATGGTGATGTTCAGATGATTCTGCCATTTGTTGGAAAGGTTACTGAATTTAAATATTTATAACAGTTATGTGTGGACCATAGAGATCTTAATAAAAGTATTAGAGTGGAGATAACGTGACCTATCTATGCTAACGACGGGACGAGCCTGGGGGCCGCCATCTTGAGTCCGATACCAACTTTTTTAAGTGGAAATTGCTTAGAAAAAAATAAATTTGATTCAAAAATTACAAAAATATTATAAAAATACTAGCTTCAGTTTGGAATCTGTTTAGTGACTGTTGTAAAAAGAAAAAAAATTGGTCCAACGCTGTTTGAAAAATATTCTCTCAAAACTAATAAGCGTATGTTGACTGTGTTATGTTTCTTAAATGTATGTACTTCGCGTATTCTTCTTCTATGTGACGGCGATGGCTGCAAGTTGCCAGTGTCGCCATCACAAAAAGAAAAAGAATGCTAGGCAAAAAATAAAATTTAATTCTAAAATTACAAAATAAATATTATAAAAATACTAGAAAAGCGTTTCAAGTTCTTTTAAAGTCACTAAAAATATTCCAAAATGCCGCTAGTATTTTTATGGTATTTTTTTTATAAATATTTTAGAATTAATTAATTTCTTTTCTAAGCAATTTCCACTTAAAAAGGTTGGTCTCGGACTCAAGATGGCGGCCCCCAGGCTCGTCCCGTCGCACAGTGGGGTATTTGACCAATCTAGCTGGACAAAAGTCGATTTTGAAAACCTAAACATATGAAGAAAAAATAGTCATTTCTGATAGAAGAATAATGAGCGCATGTCGAACAACACTTTTTTTTTAATTGCAGACGACTTTTTACATTCGTGATGCTGGTTTAAAGTTCGTTGTTCAGAAGTGTTCGTTTTTATTTTTCTGACGTTCGTAAACAGACGGAGCTGTAATTATTTTTTATCCTAATTAAAACAGCGAAAATGGATTTTTGAGTTATTGAATCTAATACAGCAAGTAAGAATGTATACTTTCCACCAGTTTTAATTATTTTTAATGTTGTATTTTAAGCATATTAACGTTTTGAAAATGTTCTATTTTTCATCATCAATTTTCTTCGATTTGATTTACATTTTAGACAATTAGTTATATAGTTCCGCAAAGTTCCGCTTTGAGTTTTAGCTTAAACGAAAGCTTAGAATCTAAGCTTTAAGAACCTGGTAAAATTTCTTGCGAATTTTTGCGAATTTGCGATATAAAAGTAATTTTCCATCATCGTTAGGTATGTGATCTAACAAAGTACGCAAGCTTCAACCTACTCTCAAGACGTTAATTTTTGTTTTAGGATCATCAAAAGTTATAATCATGACTAGGAAAGAATTTGTTTGCCATTATGCAGTAACAGCATTTGAATAACATAAATGAAAAATTTAAGTTTTCAGAAAATTGCCTTTTAAACTTGGATAATTTTTCCGATGAGCTCACGCGTTTAAAGAGGGTTCAAATGTTAACTAAATTCAAATTTCGTTGTCATAAGGCTCAAAGAAAAGAAGATATTTTTGCTAGGAAACTAAAATTAGCTTGAAAGTTTATTTTTAGTTCCAAACAACTGACAAAATTTCACTGACTCGTGATCGGAGTAAGAGGAGAAAAACAAAAGAATTTCGAAAAAATACCGATTTGGAAGTGTTTAATTTCGCTACACAAACAGAAAGTGGGAAAGAGATGCTTCTCTATAGTACTTAAAACATTGCTAATATCCAAATACGAAAACCTTTGAAGATGATTCGCATTACGATGCACATATCTTTCAAAAGTTCTATCGTTCCTATTTAACTATCTTGCTGTGTAAATAATTTAATCATATGACAAAATCCAATACAATCTTCGCCACGATATTGTCGTCCAATAAGAATGGGTTAGGTTTAGTTTAGTTTGAATTATCATCGAACTAGGGGTAGTTGCGCTCTTAAAATAAACGAGCGATTTTAACTCAGGCTGAGATAATTTTCATGTCTCCAGTGTAGAAAATACACTTCCCCTATAGAAGTGGATAATTTGTATAATAAACTGCGACAGTATCACTCTAAACGAGCGATTTTAACTCAGTCTGAGTTAATATTCACTCATTTATAGTGTCGAAAATGCACTTTTCATACAGGAGTTCACTCTTTTGTTTTAATAGTGTAAGTTACGAGCCGACACCTGAGTGGACACCCAGCGCAAATCGAAGAGCGTGTTCATACGCAGCTTCGGGATTTTGTAGGATATTTGACGAAAACGCCCTCCACACAGGATGTAATTCGTCGGGCATTTTTCGTTGCTTCACGAGCCGTTTGTAGGTCGACAATTGTGTAGGCAATGCAAGGACACGAACCTGGGACCTTCCGCATGCAAAGCGACAGGGTCTATGATAAAGTCCTCTAACTTCTGGAAGGCCCTGGATATAATTGGTCAGCCCCTAATATCAGAATGGGAGGCATCAGTAGGCATAAAATAATAGTTTACATAGAAAACAATCACCGTTATTAAGGGCGCACCCGTGCAACGCCGGGTTTATAAAGCTAGTTTTTGTAAAATGTTGTATTGTACTTATAATACCCGAAATTAACTTAAGATTTCATACATTACTACCAGAAGTGAAAAAAATGTTTTTGTCCAGCTAGATCGGTCAAATACCCCACTGTGCGTCGTTAGCATAAATAGGTCACGTGATCGCCACTCTAATACTTTTATTAAGATCTCTATGGTGTGGACGATTTAATTGATCTAACATTTTCGATGCGATCATTCTTTATCGGAAGTGAGGCCAATATTAGCGGAACTGTTTGAAATAAACCGAAACTTTACGAATGCTACTGTTACGGTAATTTGTGTTGCATTTAGTTTAAAACTATTTGTTAACATTTAAGGCTTCGTTTCACAAAAAATCTATATATTCATCATTCAAAGAAATTATTGTAGAAGGAATTCAATACACAAAAGCTTTTTCTTTCTTTAAATTGAGCTTGACAAATACTTTTTTGATGAATAAGTTTAAAATGGTCTATAACAGAGACTTTATAATATAAAAACTGTAAAAAAACCTTTAATATTTTCAATTTGTTAATTTCTTTTGACTCGTATTTTGAAATCGTTTTTCGACTTCAGATTTAATTTTTTTAGTGAATATATAATTGTAAAAAAGTATTGAATTAACGTACCTGTCTATCCAATACTAAAAGAACCAGCATAAAAACAAATAGGAATAAAATAGCATAGACTGCTAGAGGCAACTTGTAGAATCTGTAAAATATAAGAAAAAATATTATTTACAACAAAAAATGCATGGCACAATTTAAAGTGCAATAATTAAAAGATGTTTAATGCTTCGATCATTTTTAAGTTCAAGGCTGAACATTTTTCTATGAAGGATTTTTTTACATAGGTGCATTTCATTAAAAAAAAATTATGCGTATTTTTTTTTTCTAAAACTATAATTTATCGTTGAAAATTTCCACAAAATAAGAATGAAATAAAAGTGAATGAAGTTTAACATTTTACTATTTTTTATTTAATGTATAATGTCAATGAAAGAGAAACGCAGGGTATGTATAATTAAACTTAAGGTATTCAAGAATTTCTGCAGAGAAAAGTAATAAATCAAATTATTATTCATTTGGTAGGTAGTATGTGGTCAAATTAGTATTCATTTGACTATTGAAGGCAAGGCAGAATCATGTAAAAAGTTAAATAATACAAATACGTTTAAGAAATTTTATTTTGCATTTCCAAGCCTGAAAAACATCGTAAAAGTAATTCATATACAATGAATTTTTAAAAATTTCCAACAATATTATTGATTTTATTTTTAATAATGTGATATAAAAATGAAATTTTAACTTCTTAAGACCCGAGTAAAATCCTACACGTATATTCTTAATCTAAACATACTTTTCATACAAATATACGCTTAAAAATATGAGATTTTCAAAGAATTTTTTTAAAAAAATTATTTTTAATAGTTACTTAGGGACACGCCTTAAACTCTAAAAATACACATTTTTTTTTTGCGGTGAATGCAACAAAAAAGGTCGTATCACTTATTTGTAGTTAAACAGTTTATTTTAACATTGTTTTTAGTGCAAAATGCCTTTAAAATGAACTACTAAAAGAACCTTTTAAAAAGCTTGAATTTTTTTAAATACTTTTTTTAAAAACTCTAATATCGTATTGACCCTCGTTCAACTTCATTTTTTTTTTGGAAAATAATGACTGATACCTCTAATTAATGGCTGAAAACTGCTATTTGGATCTTCTTCTATCGGACCAGTTCAATTCCGGAACTAATTAGCGTGTTAATTGTTTTGTGTGGAGGTTTTAAGAAATATCATTAAACTAGGAAGCCAGGCTACAGGAGGTTAAACTTTGGCATAAACAAATTGTGCTTTTGAAGCTTTATTAATTCGTTTGTGCCTGCCGTGAAATAACAGCAGTGATACAATTTCCTTTCTTTGCTGGACTCTCTCCCGTACACTCTTAAAACAAACACTCCCAATTTAACTCAGTCTGAGTGGATTTCACTCCTCCAGCCTGGAAAATGCACTTCTCCTTTTGGAGTGGATCCTTTGTGTGTTAAACCTCCGACAGGATCACTTCAATCGAGTGATTTTAACTCAGTCTGAGTAAATATGCATGCCTTTACGGTGTCGAAAATGCACTTCTCCAACTGTAGTGGATTTCACTCTTTTGTTTTAAGAGTGTACTATTCTCCACAGAAAAATTCCCTATTATGCTCGGTTTTATTATGAGCAATCTGTAAAACTATCAATTAATAAAACATGCTTAAAAAAGGTTTTTTGGGCAGAATAATATTTTCACATGAAAAACTAAACATAAAGAAGAATAACATTTTTTTACGGTTTGCTTAAAATACAGTGAAATAAAATATTTAGGCTTAAAATAACCAAACATAAAAAATTACTTATTAAGAAAAATATCAAAAGCATGTTGACATTGCTGAAGGCGTTTGATTTCCCCTGATATTTAAAAAATCATATTTATTGTTAACATTCACAATTTCACATGCAACGGATTTAAACAAATAGAAAATATAAAATACTTTATTATCTTCTAAACAATTTAACATTTTTGAATGAATTTCAGATTAGATAAACAAAACTCATTATTATTTTCTTTTCAAATTACAAGATGATTCCTTGTTAAAGTTTAAGAAATGACGGCAAATAATCAAAATAAACACAATACACTAGAACAGAAATTTTTAAACAATGAGATTACTTGGAAAATCTACTTTACATAGGGATTAAATATTGTTTTTTATAAATTCAGTTTAGAAAGAAGATTTAAATCCGTCTTGAAGTTCATCTTGTTTTAGTTATAGTTTTTAAAACAAATTAAGGATTAAGCGCTTTTGTGTCCGAAGACAAGTGTTTCAAGAGGGAAAAAAAGAAAAATGTCAAGGATTTGAAACGTTGAATTTATTTTGTTTTTCATTAAGATACTTGTATATAAACTCTGTTCTTTAGAGTCACAGTGGCATTAGTCCATTTAAATTGTAAAAAAGGAGATGAAAAGTTTACTTTTTGTTCCTGCGTAAAAATATGTCAAACTAACATTTTTTTAGTTATTAAAAAAGTTGACTACTGAAACAAAGGAAAAATACTGAAACAAATTTAACTGCATTTGAATTTTAAAAAATTCTATTTTTTAATTTTTTCCATGTGTCAAAAACCAACTACAAAATTCCAATTTTGATATTAATGACTAGAAAACTACTGTATTTCAAATTGACCCTTTTTAACTATAATAATTTTTTCAAAACAATTTATTTGTATTTAGTACTAGTATTATTATACTTTGAATACTGCCAAAAACGTAATTTCACAACAGTTAATAAACTCCCTCTTTAATTTTGAATACACTTTCCTACTGTCATCTAAGATGGTTATTAGTAACTAAAACTTCAAAATGGAATGTAATAGATGAAGAAAAACACACAAATTTGTCGAGAGGGAGCTCTAATTCAATAGAATAAAATAAATGGATTAGGTTACTTGTTGCCAAACGGCAACAGTATGCATTGGAGGGTTAAGTCTAGATTACAAAGCAAAGCTCTAATAATAAGGTTTTATTAATTTTTTAATGTAAATTTATTGTGATGTTTATTTTCAAGGCTTATTTGGACAACTAAATAAAGACGTTAAACGTTATTTTTAATTGAAAAATCATTTCCAAGACCGTTCTTACAATAAATCAGAATTCAATTTTCACTACAATTTAAAAATATTTTTAAGTTATTATAACTGTTTTCTCTTTGAAGTATCTTTTAAAGTTCATTTCTCTTTATAAATTGTTTTTAAAAATAAGTGAATGGTGTGGTGCTTTCTTTGTCGCATGTAGTACAAAAGGAATTTTTTGCAGATGATATTTTGCAAAAGAGATGATTATGGAGGTTTTATGCTGATAATTTGCAGTTTTTTCCTAAAAAATAATTAAAAACCAAGTACTCGTATTAAATATTGAAATAAATCTTCTGTTCATTTGAATGTTTACTGCAGCTTAGGTTTAGAAAAATATAACTTTCCGAAATCAACCATCGATGAAGGTTTTATGATGATAATTTGCAGTTTCAGTAAAGATTTTTTGGAGAGGAAATCATTGTATAAAATTTTGAAGAATAACTGCTGCTTATCAACCAGCAAATAGGTGAGCAGTGGTTCCTCACCTGTACCTGGGATGAGGCGCTCAGTCGGTTAAGGATTTCGTCTTGCATGCGAAAGGTCCCAGGTTCGGGTAAGGGCATCTCCAAAATAACTGTCGACCTATAAACGGCCCGTGTAACCGAAAATATCCGACGAATAGTACCCCGAGTTGAAGGAGTGCTTCTTAAAATATGCTTCAAAGTCCCAACGCTGCGTACAATGTCGGTCTTAAGGGGGAATGGGCGTGCAGGACCGGGGGTCTCGAAACTCAAGTGCCTCAATGTTAATGCCACATTTCTCCTGCTGTATTGAATATTTTTACAAGCGGATTTTTTTATGTGATAAATGTAGCTGACTTACAGGTCCCGACAATCCCACTTTTTGAAATTAGTACGAATATTTCTTTTTAATATTCACTAAATTATTTTACACAAAATATTCGAAGCAATTTCAAAAAGTGGGAAGATAGAGACCTGTAAGTCAGCTACATTTATCACATAAAAAAATCCGCTTGTAAAAATATTCAATACAGCCGGAGAAATGTGGCAAAGAAAATAGTTTTTTCCCCATTGGATTAACATTGAGGCACTTGAGTTTGGAGACCCCCGGTCCTGCGCGCCCATTCCCCCTTAACGGTTCCGTTGGGTGCCTACTCAGGTGTCAGTTCGTCACTTGACTGTTATTCTAAAGTTACGACGCCCGTCGCCAATAGCCCTCGTGTAGTTATAGTGCGACGATAATTCAAACCTGACCTAACCTGGATCCCCTAAATGTAACTAAAATTTCTAAAAAAGAAATAAAAAACCTTACTTAAAATTATTTTATCGACCATACGCATGTCGCCAATAGCCCTCTTTTAGCTCTAGTACGACGATAATTCAGACTGAACTCACCCGTCCCCGTCCTCCAAGGTGGCAGCAAAAAGGTCGGGCCGGACGAGCGTGACGGCCAGCCCGAACCCGACAACGTCGGTCAGCATGACGGCGAACTTGAGGGCGTACGACAGACGCAGGAACACCGACACGCACGTCAGGGTCAGCACGGCAGGGAAGACCTGGGCCTGGAACACACACACAATGTCACTACCGTAGAGACCTACCATAGGAGCTAAGGCCTTCTCAAAAGAAGGTGTTGGCTGTACACTCTTAAAACAAACACTCCTAATTTAACTCAGTCTGAGTGGATTTCACTCCTCCAGTCTAGAAAATGCACTTCTCCTTTTGGAGTGGATCCTTTGTGTGTTAAACCTCCGACAGGATCACTCCAAACGAGTGATTTTAACTCAGTCTGAGTAAATATGCATGCCTTTACGGTGTCGAAAATGCACTTCTCCAACTGGAGTGGATTTCACTCTTTTGTTTTAAGAGTGTACCATAGGGACCTACCATAGGAGCTAAGGCCTTCTCCAAAAGAAGGTGTTAGCGGTATCCTGATTTTATTACGAATACCAACTCACCTGTCCATAGTAGCAGTGTGGCGGGGGATCGCCGTCTTGCCTCGCGAAGAGGTTCAAAGTTTCGTTGAGTGTCACTCGGAAGTCAGTGTCTTGTGGAACACAGATCACCTAAAATGATTTAATATCAAATTTGAGTGTCGTCGTGATACAGTAATGGACAATTACCACGCAAATAGTGACATTAACTGCTGTGTGTAACTGCTAAACACACTACCATCCACATGATTCGTCGAAACTAGAACAGATGAAACAGATAAATCAATCATTGCCTACTTTCCCACAAAAAAAAAAAAAAAAAAAAAAAACGCTCCACGCTCCGCCCCGCTTGAGTTGAATATTAGAACGATCACGCTCATGGCAACTTCACAAATACGTCAAACGTTGTCTTACCCCGCAAACAAACCATCAGTCAGCTAATCCGTCTAAACTAGAATGGTCCCGCCTACAATGATGCCAAAGCTAAGTTCCTCATTGTCTACTTTTGCACCAACAAACCACGATCCTTCCCTTAGTAAAATTTCCTTCCTTCAATAGGCGCGTTAACATGAGACATCGAATCTATGGAATGCCAAAATCCCTATTAGGGGAAAAAGAGGTCGAGCAGGATTTCTAACCCAAATGATAGTCTGTGGCCGAATCCTTGTTCTGCATGAATCATGCATGAAACATCAGACCCTCCTTCATTGGACTGTTTGCGAAACTCCGCAATGAACCCTGCAATTCCGGTTCTGTTTGGGAGAAAATCCTCAAGAGGGAAAAATTGCTGAGTTTGCTCTTCAATCCATGGATTCGATGGCTCATGTAAACGCACCTATTAAGTAGGTTATTAAGAGTTTCAGAACATCAAATAAATGTCCTGAGATTTTGGGCCGCAATCAAGTAACAGTAACAAGTTCGACATATCTTTACAACTCGATTAATGTAGGTTTTAGGGCGTCTTCAATGGTGGCATCTTATAAATATTTTTTTTTATGATGGGTCGAGATGGACTGTTTTTCAGAACCACGCCCAAAATTCCAAAAACAGTCAAATACGGCCGGATAATCTGTGTCTGGTATTTGGTGTGGTGTCTGTGCCTACTAGTGAATATAGACTTTTATAAGTGTGAAATCTTGTCGACATAGTAATTTGGAAACTCCTGATTTGTCTCAATTGGGAGGACATATTCTTGACGTATCTGTGATTAATTTGGAGGACGTTTCTGGAGACGTAATTGCAATTAGGTTGAACCATTTTTCAGGCTTTTGTATCGTGAACCCCAAAAGGGTTCATCTGAACACCAAAAAATGGTGAAACATTTCACCACTCAGCCGTTGCAGTAACTAGTAACAATTATTAAGGTGAAACCACAAGACAAAGCACACATTTTCTTAACCGTGACATTGCTGAATATGAAATCACCATTGCCGGTTTAGTGACGCTTGTGTCTAGATTTTTTGAAATGCTGTGCGGGCTGGGGAACCCAGTCGGTTAAGCACTCGCTTAGCATGCGGAAGGTCCCAGGTTCGGGTCCGGCCTTCGCCAAAATAGCTGCCGACCTATAAACGGCTCGAGCAGGCAAAAATGTCCGACGAATAATACCCCGTGTAAGGGAGTGCACGTTAAATATCCTTCAAAGTCCTAACGCTGCGTACAATGTCGCCCTTAACAGTTGCGTTTGGTGCCTATTCAGGTGTTGGCTCGTCACCTGACTGTGGTTCTAAAATGCGACGCCCGTCGCCAATAGCCCTCGTGTAGCTCTAGTGCAACAATAATTCAAACATAACCTAACCTTTGAAATGCTGCAGCAAAATTCAAACCTCAGAAATTCGAACCGCAGTCAAGTGACGCTACTCACCATGTTAATAAAGGTGGAGGCAAAGATGAAGGCATTGGAGATGAGGAAGAGGACCACCCTCATGACGTGACTGGTGGCGACGTCTGTCGAGCATGATCCCATCGAGGACTGCGATAGGTGGCTGTTTCTGCCCCTGCGCTGAAATTAATGCCCGGAATTAAAAACTAAGCTACACAACACTATTCATACATGGAATAGACACTCGTAAAACAAAAGAGTGAATTCTACTCCAGTTGGAGAAGTGCGTATTCGACACTGGAAAGGAGCGAATATTAACTCAGGTCTCAGACTGAGTTAAAATCACTCGCTTGGAGTGATCCTGTTGGAGGTTTAACACACAAAGGATCCACTACAAAAAGAGAAGTGCATTTTCCAGACTGGAGGAGTGAAAATCAATCAGACTGAGTTAAAATCGCTCGTTCGTTTTAAGAGTGTATATAGTGTCGATAATTAAACATGTAAAAATATAGATTTTCTCTTATTATTACTATAATTTTTTGGCAAATGTAATTTGATGTAGCCAAGTGAAATATTTTGTTTATTTAACATAACGTGGTTTCGGTGTAGGCCATGTTAATCATATGAAATCATGGCCTCAATGGATTCAACTTATGTTAAATTCTAAAGTGATGTTAAGCATCAAGTTATAAATACGAATGTGTCCACACTGGATAAAGCGTGAATCAAATTGTTTGCATCAACAGTTATGTGGTTTAAACGGACATTTGCCAACCGATATTGTTCTCCCTGTTGAAAAAGGTTAATTAAAACGCTACAGGTTTAGGGATAGAAAATGGGTGGATAAAGGCTGGAAAACCAGAAACGGTTACACCGAAACCCTTTTTTTTTTGTTTAAGTTACACCGGCAAACACCGGTTCTTAGTTTGTTGTTGTGTCCAATTCTTCAGGATTTAGCAGCAGCTTGATCAAATCCATGAGACCATGAATTTTTGAAAAGTCAATGACCAGGTACAGGCTATGGAGGACATCCGCAAGAGTGATCCCCAATCAATCAAAGATAAGTTCGGAGGAAAGACAGCATCACATAGTACTTGGCACAGATTGGGAAGACTTTGCGGCCACTTTCAAATTTCATATGCATTAAAGGTGCCCACAGAAGATTCTTGAGAGGAACTGTCAATCCCATAGAGCTAATGCATTAGTTTTGAGTTCACAACTTTTGCAAAAGCTTTGCCATGTTATCCCATCAGGTATGGGAATCATCATAACATCAATTAAAAACAAAATTGAAAAGAAAATAACATCCGGTAATTTAATTTCTTGATAAAGTTTTCAAATAGTGTCGCCATCTGCTGAATATTTGTGGGACATTTTAAAACTTCAAAAATATATAATTATATAACTAGATAGCATTTTCGTTTCAAATTTGTTTAATTTCGATGTTATGTCTGCTTCCATACCTCGGAAAAAGAGGCTGACTCAGCAAAGCAATACGTCTGTGGAAGTTGTGATTTCAAAACTAATGCATTAGCTCTATATGGGACTGACAATCCCTTTTAAGCCTCAAGATCCTGTGCTCCTCCTGGCGTCCTTTTCCTACTCAAATTGCCAATCGAGATCACGGGGTAATACACGATACAATTCTTTAACTTCACATCAACAAAATGTCCAGCCAAATTATACTATAGGAAGTATATAACTTAAAATGAACATACCTGGGCCCGTTGAATCCATACCGCAACTGTAAGTGTAGCTATGACGACGAAAGTTGAAGTAAGTGTACCAATTAGTGGTAAGGAACTGTATAAAAAGACATGAAAAAAAAATACGATTAATGGTTATATTAGTGATGGAAAATAGTAGTTAAAAAATATATAGCAAAAACTCAATCATCAATAAAAATCAGAAATAATTATATTGCTAATTTGCTTTTTGGATTGATATAATTTATTAAGTACATTTCAATTTTAATTAGTTTTACTACATTATTTTTAAATTCTTGAGCTTGGATACCACTAGTTTCTATTTATCAATTACACTCGTATTTCGATACATGAACTAAAGCATTGCCAAGCATGCATCTACTAGAAGGAGGCTAGAAATAGCCCTGAAGCTCTGTCGTATCCCGGTCAAAGAAGTTATCCATACTGGGTATTAGTAGTGTACATTCTCCAGGGGGGAAAGGGGGCTTTGGAGCCTAGTCGATAAGATGCTTGCCTTGCATGCGAAGGTCCCAAGCTCGGGCCACGAAAAAGCCAAAGTAACGCCGACGCATCAGTCTGTGTAACGATGCCACCTTGAAAAGTTGCCTTTTGTACCGATTCAAGTATCAGAAAGTCACCTGAATGTTGTTTTAAATATTTACGCTTGTCCCCAACAGCACAAAACTTATTATACAAGGTACGCACCACCTTCGTATAATAGACCATAACAAATTTTGTTGGAAGGGCAGGGACGCACACTCACCAGACTTTCATATCAAAGTACACTTATACATCACATTATGCGCGTTTACATGAGCCATCGAATCCATGGAATGCTAAAATCCCCATTAGGAGAAAAAGAGGTCGAGCAGCATTTCTAACCCAAATGATAGTCTCGTGGCCGAATCCGTGGCATGAAACATCAAACCCTCCTTCATTGGAGGATTTGCGGAATCCCCCAATGAAATTCCGGTTCTGTCTGGGAGAAAATCCCCTAGAGAAAATAATAACTGAGTTCGCTCTTCAATCCATGGATTCGATAGCTATTGCAAATGCACCTACTGGGTATTTGGAGTGTACATTCTATATGGTGTACTCTCAGAAATAATACGCTCACTTTTGACGATTCATGAATCCTCAAGCCTCATTTAGTTAATTTTGAGGATTGTTTCGTCAAACTATCACGTGACTTTTGCGTAAGCGTGAATCCTCACTTTAATGATCTTGATTCGACGATTCTGTATCGTGATTTTGAGGAAACTGAATCTTATTGCTGGGCTCAAATGCTAAAAAATGACGAAATATTTCTTTAGATTAGACGAAATTCGAATCCTCATAAAAATGACGAATCAAATCTCCTCACTTTGAGGAAACGAAAACTCGGAGCATTTGCCAGACTCGGAGCATTTGCCAGTAGCGGAATCGTCAAAATTAAGGAAAATTTCGTCGTTTTTGAGCATTCATTTTTGAGAGTGCAGGGTGCCCCCCCCCCATAACCCACGTAAAATAGGCCATTGCAAAAGTTGTGCTCACTTGGCGAAGACGAGCAGCTGCAGGGCTGCGTTGCTCAGGAAGAGGATGGTGAGGCAGGCCATGGAGTGGGCGAACTGGGGGTCGGGCCTGTTGCGGAAGGCGCGCTCCAGGGCGGGGTCTCGGAACCGGAGCAGAACTGGGTCCAGGTCATCACGCTGCTCGCACTGGCTGTAAAAGACACAAGTTCAAAAATGAACACTCTAAAAAATGAGTACAAGGAATGGTCTTATTTTATTGTTTGCGAACAATATTCTTTAATTGTTTTGAAGAATATTCTGGAATTGTTTTAAAGAATATTATTGAATTGTTTTGAAGAATATTATTGAATTGTTTCTAACAATATTCTGGAATTCTTTTGAACAATGTTCTTGAATTGTAATTAACAATATTCTTGAATATTTTTGAACAATATTTAAAAATTGTTTTGTTTCTGAACAATATTCTTGAAGTTTTTTTTATCAAGATTATGGAATTTTTGTGTTAGTGAACAATATTTTTAATTTTATTGCTTGTGAAAAATATTCTTGAATTTATTCCTTGTGAACAATTTTCTTGTATTTTTGTGTTCGTGAACAATATTCTTTAATTGTTTTAAGCAATACAATTTCTTTTGAACAATATGCTTGAATTGTTTTGAACAATACAATTTTTTTTAACAATATGCTTGAATTGTTTTGAACAATACAATTTCTTTTGAACCATATTATTGAATTGTTTTGAACAATACAATTTCTTTTGAACAATATTCTTGAATTGATTTGAACAATACAATTTCTTTTGAAAAATATTCTTGAATTGTTTTGAACAACATTATTGATATTTTGTGTTTGTGAACAATATTCGTGAATTGTTTTGAACAATATTCTTGAATTTTTGAGTAGGTGAACAACATTCTTAAATTTTTGAGCTGCTGAGCAATATTCTTGAATTTTATTGTTTGTGAGCAATATCCTTGAATGTGATTGTCTAAGCAATATTCTCATCCCCTTTCAAATAGTGAAAGAGTTAACTCGGAAGAATGGTCAGCGAGAGACTGGCTAAGCGGCTACTTATATCAAAAGCTTTTGAAGATGACCACCTCTGTAACATTAACTATAAACGAAGTGATCGTTAAACCCATAAAAAATTATTCTAATTCTAAAAGCTCCACTTATATCGATAATCCTAGACACGTTTACTTTTACAGTAAAGTTAGTAATTATTTAAAAACATCGAAACTGTATTTTTATTTCTACCACCAATAAGGTTTCTGATGCACAAAAAAATTAATAATTTATTCGCCAGATATGTGTTAAGTTTTATTTTTACATAAAAACATTAAAACTAAACCTTATAAACATGTTTTGTCTAAGAATAACAAAATAGTGCCCATAAAAATAATGGATTTTATTTGTATTAGTGTAAGAAGCAACTGAAAAAAATAACCTCTTTATAATGTTTGTTTTCGCTGCATCATATGATAGTATTGTCCAAACTGATATAATTTGGAATAAGTGACCAACTACCATGTATTATTAAGTTATTTTCAGTTATAGAAATGTATTTGTTTGAGAAACTTTTTTAAAAACATGTTTGTTAAAATTTTTCACGGCTAATACTCTGCAACTAATCGAAGAAAAACTACGAAAATTGGTATTTCGTACAAAATTTTCGTTCATAGTTTCCATCATTATTTTCCAGATCCTCAATTTAGTACTCGATATTTATATTTGAAAATATCGAAATTCGATGATGTACCTCGATGTTGGGAATGTTATAAATAGAATACGGTAAGCTTGTCACGCAATGCAGTAAACTGTGAATATAAAAGTACAGATTTTTCAAGCATGAAAGTTGTTGAGTAAAAAGGTTAAAACAAACTCGTCGAAACGTAAACATTTTACAAATATTTACACCACAACAAACTCTAAAGTGCAATTATGAAACTAAAAATCATTTATTGCTTAGTTTTTGCGACATACGTCGATTTGTAAAATTTCATTTTGAAAAGCATTTTCATTATAATAATTTACAAAATATGTTTATCTGTGGAAACTAATAAACTGATTTCTGTGTTATCGGTATTTTGCCAAATTATAAAATCTGCCAATCCATGAGAATGCGTTTTGGTCATAATACGTGAGAAATCAATTTTAAGAATAATTTGTTTTATGGCACTATATATTTGCCATAACAAGTACATGCAACTGCTTTGATATATTCCATTTATTTAATACTCTTACGTAGTTAAATAGTTTTTTTTTCTGTCAATACCTCTAGTAAGAGCAACGCGGCAAAGTTTTTATTTATAATTAGAAATATTGAATTGGATTTTATTTCATTTCATTCGACATCAAATGAAAGAAAAACAGCAGATTATATACCGAAGAGTAGGCATTTTATTTCTGAAGAAATAATTTTTAATTATGTATTTTTTTCCAGAAATCTTTGTTACATTTGCGGGGGGACTGAAAATCGACGTTTTTCAATGTCAAGGATAAATTCCAAGCTTATTTTTACATTGTTTTTAATGCAAACTGCCTTTAAAATTAACAACTAAAATAACTTTTTGAAAAGTTTGAATTTTTTTTAAATAACTTTTTTTAAGAACTCTAATTGACCCTTGTTCAGCTTCATTTATTTATAGAAATAAATGACTGATGCCTGCCATCAAAGATTGAAAATTGATATTTGGATCTTCTTTTATAGGATCAGGTCATTTTCGGAACCAACTAATGTGTTAATTGTTTCCTGGGTGGTTTAAAAAATATCCACAAATGAGGACGCCAGTTCGCAAGAGGTTAAAGATGAATTTTGAAATTTAAAAGCACATTTTTATTTATTGCTGTTTAAAAGTTGTGATAATGTGTCAAAATTAAACTCACCTGCAGCTGAATCCAGAGTCCGTACCAGGAAGTAGGTTGGTCTCGATGAGAGCTAGACTCTACAAAAAAATAAATAATGAAAGTTGTCTGTCATTATATCAGATTTATTTTAACGGGGCTGCTATGAGCCGTTTACAAACTCGGCTTACTACCGAGAACTGACAGCTATTTTTTCATGGCAATGATCTATTTTTGCTCTCGTTACCAATTTTGATGCTCAGATGACAATGAATCTGAGTTCTTTGTGGATGTTACAGACTGTCGAGATTTCATTTTGACTAAAGAACAAAGGCTTAATGGGTTCATGTTTGACGTGCCTCATAATCATATGACATGCGTGCGGACTATTTTCTCATGCTGAATATCTCCCGACTGAGCCGGGAATCGAACACGCAATCTTAGACTTATATGATATGGGCATGTAATACCTTACAGCCACTGAGCTAACACTAGGATATTTTAATTGTAATCATATAGTAATAATTGAATTTTCAGTCTACTTTTTTTTCAACCCTAAAGAACTAAAAAAAATTGAAAGTAGGTATAGACATATGAAAGATTACCATCCTCTTTTCAAATTCAGTTTTAACACTTTAAAGACGGGCGTCGACTGACCCATAGACTAAGAATCTTCTAGACCAGCAACTTAATCTAATGCCTAGCTCTTCTAACGTGTCGAAAGGAACTAAAATACTATAAAAGATTGATTTGTTGATTTGCATAATTGTACTTTCCGATTGTAGGGCAACTGTTTCTTCGGAATGTACAGCTGTGGAAAAAAAAGTTATCCACTGGTGATTATTTCAACCGTTAGTCATCCTTTTACATCGGACCTTTTTGACTATGTGAACAAATAACATTCTGAGTTAATTGCATGACACAAAATTTGCATAAGGGGCCGTCTTAATATTAAAAATGTTACGAACTTTAAAATTTTCAATAGAAACACCCAATTTTAATTACTTTGAAACGTGAAAAACCCTAAATTTAAGTTTTTGTTACATTTGGATGAATATTTGACGAGTTATTCAATCGAATCACTTGTGGAAATTTGGGTGACCATGTCTAAAATTACAAGCGTAGTTAGTCTGTAGGTTTATTAATGGATTAAAAAGAAGCACAAGGTCAAATATCTTGAGGATGGGCCTACGAGGGATATAAAAGTCAGTGAGTAGCTGTACATATTCAAAAATAAAGTCGAAAATAAGCTGTCGTCAAAAATAGATCCCTATCTTCACTTGATAAGGGTTCTAAGTTACGAGGTGAAATTGGCTCTGTTACTCCTAAAGGTGGCTGCATATAGGCAGCCAGAAACTATTACGTTAGTTTCTTTAGACACAACGGGCGCGCTAGTTTCTATGTCAATTTCAATGAGAGTTTCAAATTTAGAGTGGTCTTAGTCTATGGGTCAGTCGACGCCCGTCTTTAAAGTGTTAACAGTCCGTTTAAAAAAAACAAACTAGTCATTATAACAATCAAACATTCCATGAAACCCATAGAGTTAAGAAGAAGATACAGAGGCTGTCGGGGAAAAACCAATACAAATCCGGTTTGCCAAGTGAGGCCATTGATCACTTAGTAGTAAGCCCAAACAAATGCTTTTGACGAAGTATTTGGCGCTATTCTACAAGGCGTGTTTCCATGAGCCGTCGAATCCATGGAATGCTAAAATCCCCATTAGGAACGTTTACAAGAGCCATCGAATCCATGGAATGCAAAAATCCCCGTTAGGAACGTTTAAAAGAGCCATCGAATCCATGGAATGCCAAAATCTTCATTAGGAACGTTTACAAGAGCCATCGAATCCATGGAAGGCCAAAATCCCCATTAGGAACGTTTACAAGAGCCATCGAATCCATGGAAGGCCAAAATCCCCATTAGGAACGTTTACAAGAGCCATCGAATCCATGGAATGCCAAAATCCCTATTAGGAATGTTCACAAGAGCCATCGAATCCATGGATTGAAGAGCAAACTCAGCAATTTTTCCCTCTTGGGGATTCTCTCCCAGACAGAACTGGAATTGCAGGGGTCATTGGGGCGTTTCGCAAACCTTCCAAAGAAGGAGGGTTTGATGTTTCGTACCATTTATTCGGCCACAGACTATCGTTTGGGTTAGAAATCCTGCTCGACCTCTCTTGGGGCCCTATTGGGCCAAAATCCCCTATTGGGGATTTTGGCATTCCATGGATTTGATAGCTCATCTTAACGCACCTATTTGGGGAAAAAGAGGCCGAGCAGCATTTCTAACCCTATCATTTGGGTCTGTGACCGAATCCATGGTATGAAACATCAAACTCTCCTTCATTGGAAGGTTTGCGAAACGCCCCAATGAACCCTGGAATTTCAGTTCTGTCCGGGAGAAAATCCCCAAGAGGGAAAAATTGCTGAGTTTGCTCTTCAATCCATGGATTCGATAGCTCATGTAAACGCGCCTAGTGGAGTTTGTATAGGCTTACTACATTGACTTGGTGATTTCTGACTCTCCAGAATAAACTATAACTACAAAGCAATTTCATACCCCCCCCCCCCCCCCCCCCCCCGATAAAAAATTTACTGCCGTCGTGTAAAAATTCAGTTCTCGTGTTACATCCTACAACTACGCAAATAGTACACTCTTAAAACGAACGAGCGATTTTAACTCAGTCTGATAATTTTTCACTCCTCCAGTCTGGAAAATGCACTTCTCCTTTTGGAGTGGATCCTTTGTGTGTTAAACCTCAGACCGGATCACTCCAAACGAGTGACTTTAACTCAGTCTGAGTTAATATTCACTCCTTTCCAGTGTCGAAAATGCACTTCTCCAACTGGAGTGGATTTCACTAGCTTTTTTAAGAGTGTATTTAGTATTTATTTTTAATTAATGCTTTTTGAGGAATAAAATGCTGCTTTTTTCAGAATGAATAAACATTGAGTGAGTGGTTTGTTTGGGCTTACTGGCATTACTTGGCGACTTTCTGATGTCTTCACATTCTATCTCTCGCCAAGCCTCTCCATCTTCTTCATTACTCGATGATAAAATGGCCTCCCATTCAACACGTCCCGAGTTGTTTGACTGCCCCATTGTGAAGTTTACGATGCACCGAAACCCATTTCATATCGATTCAGGAATCGTTTCAAATCGATTAGCGGTTGTCGGAAGCATCCTAATCATAGAGAGAAGAAGAAGATGGCGATGATTGGCGAGTAACAAAGTGAAGCCGTTAGAAAGTCGCCAAGCAACCCTAGTAAGCCCAAAGAAACAGCTCATTAGGCGCTTTTACATGAGCCATCGAATCCATGGAATGTCAATCCCTCCATTAGGGGAAAATGTGGTCTAGCAGGATTTCTAACCTAAATGATAGTCTGTGGCCGAATCCATGGAATGAAACGTCAAACTCTTATTCATTTGAGGGTTTGCGAAGCCCCCAATGAACCCTGCAATTTCGGTTCTGTCTAGGCGAAAATCCCCAAGATGGAAAAAAAGGAGTTCGCTCTTCATTCCATGGATTCGATGGCTCATGTAAACGCGCCTATTTAATGCTAGATTAGGCTGAAACGCATCATTTTATACCTTAACAAGCATTAATTAAAAAAATATGACTATTTACGCAGTTGCAAGCTGTAGCAGCAGATATGAATTTATACAAAATGGAAGTAATTTCTTTCACAGGTAAGAAAAATGCGTTGCAATGATAGTTTATAAGAATGAGTCCAAAATCGCCAAGTCGATGTAGCAAAACCGTCGCCAAGCAAAAACAATTCTCTCATTCAATGTTAATTGATGCTGAAATGATCATTTTATTCCTCAATAAACATTAATTAACAATAATAAAATAGCTGTTTGTGTTGTTGTTGGCTCTAGTACGAGATCTTAATATATACAAGATGGGAGTAATTTCTTTCTCAGGCAAAAAATATAGTTTTAGTAGGTGGAGAAATTATAGTTTTTATTTGATCCTAAAATCGCCAAGACGAGCCGCCCCTGGTGGCTCAATCGTTAGGATGCTAGCCTTTGGAGCTGCTGGGGCTGGGGTCGGGTTCGAATCCCGGTCAGGCATTTATGTTTGTGACCATCAATAAATGTTGTTATTTGTCTATGTGTTATTCCTTTCTTTGTGACTGTAAAAAATTCTTTCTGTGTCTGTCCCACTTGACGAAAGCTTATAAGCGGTTTTCTGAACAAGCACACAAGCTGGATTATATGTGTACCTACCATACCATACCATACCTATCGCCAAGTCGATGCAGTAAGTCTATAGTTACAAACTCCACTTTAGAATGGCACCAAATACTTCGCCAAGAGCGTCTGTTTGGGCTTACTACAAACCGATAGATGGCTTCACTTGGCAAAAAGGTTTTTGTAATAGTTTTTACCCGACAGCATTTCCATCTTCTTCTGAACTCTATGGTCCTAATTGCCCGGGGCGACAACACAATTATAGTGCGGTCGTCGTTAATAGGGCTGTTAAAAGTGAGGAGTTTTGCCACTGTTACGAGAATAGTTGCTGGAAATAAATAAGTTGGGAAGATAAAATGTAGAAGAAAATTCCGTCATGAAAGAGTATCGTAGTAATTTATTCTTCTTTAATACCTGACTTAAAGTATTGAAATATATATACATCTCCAAAAATGATAAATGAATATTTGCCTATTTTGGAAATGTAATATTGAAATTCATTACCAAATTCATACCTTTCCTTCTCCATTATAATTATTGCTTTCACTATTTTTTTAATATAAAATTTATTATAGAATTTTGACTTAAATAAGTGAGTTTGCGACTGGGCTGAAAACAGAGCTCAGTAGATAGCACACTAATGTATGATATATGAAGAGTACAGGTTAAGAACCGCTTGATTTATTATGAGTCATCCCGTAACTGTGTCTGCTTGGCGACAGAAAACCGGTTTCTCTCTTTCTAATTCACTTGGTCTAAGCGTTGGAATCGTGCATCGCATGAATTTCGGTAGGTGGAAACTGGTTTCCTTACACCAGTTTAGGCGATTACTCGCTATCAACGCCAAAGTGGCCTGCTGAGGAAAGTTCTCTACGAAATTAAGCGTTTCCCCCTGTACTCTTCATATATGAGTCCCCATTTAATTAATGTGGTTACTACTCATATTTGGTTCAGAAAGAAACGTTACTTAAAGTCTTTGTATGGCAACAGATCTCTATACAATTCCAATGGTTAAACTTTTGTCTTTGACTTGAAACTTTTTATTTTTAAATAAAGTATTCGACATGTACTCACGAAAAATTACCAAAAAAAAGACAGAAGAAAATTATTTTGCCATTAAAATAATTAATAAGTAAAATTTTAAAGATATTAATCAGTTATAATTAAGATAAAATTTAAGTAATTATCCTCAAACTACAGATGGTAGCACTTACCGGCATGTAAACATCTAAAAAAAGAAATTGTTTAAATTATAACTGATTCATATTTTTAAAATGATATCTATTCATTATTTTAATGGCAAAATAACTTTCATATGTATTTTCTGGTAAGTTTTCGTGAGTACATGTCGTATACTATATTTAAAAACTGGGTGAAAAGTTTCCCCATTGGAATTGTACAGAGATCTGTTATACTATTCACGACCCTTAAAGCCTTGGTTTCCTCGTAGTCTGTCGCCAGAAAAATGCGATTGCTATTAAACGTGAATGACGTCACTCTACAAACTGTAAACCCTCCACCGCTTCATCGGAACGTTACGTTGACACGAAACTGGAAACCTAGAGAACTCACTCAACTCAACTCTGTTGTTGTTTTGGTTTTCGTCTTTGCATATCAAAAATTGAAAATTAAGATTTGGCCCTTGCGATCACCAATCCGCTTGCAATCAATTAGCATTTCTTCCTCGGCAAGCGTAAAACAACTCTCGCCTTCCGTCATTTACCCAAATTTTTAATTTTTGTCAAGCACACCACACAACAGACAACCAGCAAAAAACGTGATCATAAGGATTTTCCCCAATTTTTTTTCTCAACAGCAACTCAATCTAGTGTTCAGTTGTAATGCAACGCTCCCTAGGAAGCCACTCTAGCGTAATCAACGTCAGTAGTGTGTATGACGTCACTCACCGCACTTGTCCGACCGCTTAAATCTGTTTTAAAAAGGCCGAAGAACTAAGCAACACAACGTCACACTAGTAGACCAATTTCGATTTGTTGACCAATAACGACGTATCTTAAGGTGACGTCGCATCTTGATTCATCTTATCATTAAAATGTATTCATATGCAAGATCTTGCCACGAATGATCATTGGTCAAAACCGCAGAATCGGTCCACTAATATGACGTCAAGCATTTAGTTCGCCGGCCTTCTAATCTAGGTGGTATTGGTGGTACTCACCGTGAGTCGTATGTTCTTGGCGAGGGTTGTCTCCGAGATGTTGGCGAAGGGCTTGTCTGCGCCCCAGCACTCCATGTACTTGCTCATCTTGGCGGAGACTCGGGTGCGGAAGCTGCGCCGAAGGTCCACCTCGCCAAAATGCGGCGCCAAGGAGCACGCCTTCTGCGAACACACAGAGAAAGCATATAAATACGATAACTTGCTTAATAAACACGGCGATACATTGGAGTATCCTTAATAACGATGACTTAAACTTTCCCCCTGTGTTCAAACGTCATTGAAGTAGTGTAAATTGTAAAATTTTGGGCAACCTTGCTGTCATCAGCTTCACAGAATAATGTTTAGCTGGATGTACATCAGTTAAAGCGTTCGGAATATGGAAAACAAATTGGTAGGATATTAGTTCCCGTAGTTATATTTCAGTTGGATAGCAGTAGGAGAGGAGTAAGTGCTATTCTCAATTTTATTGAAAATCATTTAAGTATCCCAATCACTTCAAAAAAATTTAACGGGTTCAAAATGAAAAAGTTTTAAGCAAAATTAATCCTCGTAATGTAGAGCCCTGGTCAAGTGACGAGGTCGACACCTGAGCGGGCACCCAACGGAACTTCGAGCGACATCACATCGCACGCTAACGCCGTCGAGACTTTCGACTCCACAGATTTAACGAGCACGTCTGTCCCAGTGTACTTGGGGCCAAACGTGATAATTAATACAAATAATTAATACTTTACATATTTTTCGAACTGTAAATTAATTAAATAAGCGATAACGATACTAACTGAAGTTTCGAGAGAAATTTAAATGGTGAATGAAATTGTGGCGACAAAAGATATTTATTTAAATCTGAGAAAGCTGATTAATGAAAATAGTTAATTTTGGTGATAAAAAGTTTGAATTACAACTAGCTGAAAGATCTGACTGGCAAATTCCGTTATGAGGTGTTGTTATATAGTGTGTTTCCTTTATTGAGCACAAATGCTGTGTGGAATCGGATTACGCGACAGATTCTGTAACAAACCTACTTGTTAATTATATTAGGAACTAAGGTTTAAACGCGATTACGACCACCATCCATGTCTGAGTAGGATTTTACATGACAGACGTTGGAACTTCGTTTAAAAAAAAAAATTAAGTGATCTTTCGGAATACTTAAATGTTTGCTGAATTTCACCAAACAAAAACATGCGCAATATTTTACCAAGCGAGCACTCATATGGAGTGTTTTACATTAAAAAATCATTGTGTTGTTTTGCACCCAATGACGAATTGGATTTTTTTTCAGCATTTTTAGTTAGCCTAGTTTTTTAAGAACGTCAAACTATGATATTTGATTAGCAAGTTATTCGATCAACTAATGTTCTTAATTCATCTGATGCACCCTAAAATTTATTCATTAATATTACTTAAAAATAATAATTGGTTTTTATTATCAATAGCCCGCGCGTGCCCTTATATAAAAAATTATCTAGATTAATATATTAAAAAAACTATGATGGTGTTTCATTAGTTACACTCTCAAAACAAACGAGTGAATTCCACTCCAGTAGAAGAAGTGCATTTTTGACACTGGAAAAGAGTAAATATTAAATCAGACTGAGTTAAAATCACTCGTTTGGAGTGATCCTGTCGGAGGTTTAACACGCAAAGGATGGGTGACCGCTCAGGTGTCGACCTCGTCACTTGACCAGGGTTCTAAATTACGAGGCGTTATTGGCTGTGTTAAAGCTCCTAATGAAGGCTAGAAATAGGCAGCCGGAATCGATTACATTACCCAAACTCATCCAACGTACTAGTGGGCCACCCGGTGGCCGAGAGGTGTAGGCGACGAGCCTCTCACCAAGATGGTTCTTGGTTCTGTCCTTGTCGTAGCCATACTATAGACGTATTCGTGCTAGTGGAAAAAATCCTCTAAAAATCACCGGCTCGCTCGAGTACATAGCGATATGCGTGCCCCTTAAATCTGTGTAGTCGAAAGTCCCGACGGCGCCAACGTGCGATTTCGCTCGAAGTTGCGTTGGGTGCCGGCTCAGGTGTCTGTTGACCTCGTCACATGACAAGGGTTCTAAATTACGAATTGTAAATTGGAGTATTATTAGTTGGACATTTTTGACTGCACGGGCCGTTTACAGGTCGGCAGTCATTTTGGCGTAGCCCGGACCCGAACCTGGGGACCTTCCGCATGCAAGGCGAATGCCTAACTGACTGGACTCCCCAGCCCACCATATACAGGGAGGTTATAAAATAACGCTGCTATTCGGAGTGGTCTGAATCTTGAATGAATAATCCAAATGCATCAAAAATTGGGACACTTACTATTTAAGAAGGGGGAAAAAGAATGGAATCATAAAAAAGAGAATCCTAAAAAAGAATTATAAAAAAGAATCTTCATAAAAAACAACTCGTCTCTTGACTGGGGTTCTAAATACGAGGCTTCGTCAATTATGGCTAATAACGGTCAACACAGCTAATTACGCCTCTTAATTTAGAGCCCTGGTCAAGAGACGAGTTTCTTTTTTTTTCAAAAATAATGGAATCATAATACAGAAACTCGTCTCTTGACCAAGGTTCTAAATTACGAGGGATAGCCAATTATGGCTAATTACGGCCAACACATCTAATGACGCCTCGTAATTTAGAACCCTGGTCAAGTGACGAGTTTGTTTTTTTATGATTCCATTCTTTCCCCCCCTTCTTGATTAGTAAGTGTCTCAAAGTTTTTTTGCATTTGGATTGTTCATTCAAGCTACAGAAAAATCCGAATAGCGATCGTTCTTTTAAGGCCTTTTCCCACGGTATTCTTTGTGCACGGAACTGCTCGGACAGGGTTGTCCACCTGCCCAGATTCTGACGTCACACGTTCCTGGAGGGGTTTGTTGTGAATGATACGTATCGCTAGTTTTGGCACACTTTTTCATATTTTCAATATTTTTACACATTTCTATCACGTGTAGGGAATTGGTTGGTTGGTATACATATAATTTCAGGCTTGTGTGCTTGGTCAGAGACCCGCTTATAGACCTTCGTCAAGTAAGACAGACACAACACACTCACACACACACATACATGACAGAAGCTGCCATATATCACGCCCACCTCCACAATTTAAGTCCCTGAAGGGGAGGGAAATAGTCTCCAGGGCCTGTACCCGTGGGGAAACTGCGCAATGACCACTCACGGACTATCGAGATCTTAAACACAAGGCTCCCCACAAGCCGATTTATCAAGGAGTACTAACTACAAAAATCAACATTGGCGAGCATAAAGTAGATTTTTCTCCATTTGGCAAACTCGATTTCGCTAACAAGACGTCAGAGCTATACTTGATGCTGATTGGTTACCTATATCCCTCCGCAAAACCGGTTTACCGATTTTTGTGTCTCCACGAAAAAAAATTCAATGAAAAATTCCCTACAGCGGTTCTCCATGTTATTCCTATGGAAGTTCCGTGATCACGGTGCTCCGTGTGAAAAGGCCCTTATAATCACCCTGTACTTTCAGTGTATGCATACCCGCTGGAATGGATTGACCCGCGACGTCCAAAATATGAGTACCGGGAGCAAAAGGTAGGTAAACTATTAGTTAACTTATGGCATTTTCTCTGGGATAATTTTTAAGTACGTTTAATAAAACTTTGTTATAAGGTAAGAATCAAACTGCCAGACACTTAACGTAAGCCAAAACTTTTGCCAGACGCTTTAAAAGGTTACTGTAAAGTTCAGACTTTGCCCCACGCATCTGAAGGCTGGATATGGCGCTACATATTATATAGATACAACGTTATCGAAAGACCGAAGTTTATTTTCATGGCTTGGCAACGGGGTCTCGGATATTGGATGTTACGTCATTGACGATAACGCCCACGACGACGCTGTCCTGATTAATGGCAAATTTAATTCTACGACATCCCGAGCAGCGAGACAACCCGACAGTAAGTAATCCTCACAATTTGCATGAAAAAGGAATCAGCTTCCTGTTACAGACATAACAATTGAAAGCATTTTTACGCAAACATTTATAGATAAAACGAAGTCAAAATAACAGAGTTTTGCTGTTAACTGTTTCCATTGCGTTCTTTTCGGGAAAAGGTCATCTTCAATACATCCAATGTCGGACCAAAAGCGTTTCACCGTCATCTGGGCCATAGAAAACTTCAGCATTTATTCGGATAAGAAATTTCTGAAACTGGAATCCCCCTCTTGGCATCTGGCTGACGAAGGAAGTGAACTTTTCTACCTAACAGCCCATGTCACAGCATTAGAAGTCATATTTCAATTGTATCCAACCACTGCACCTACATTCACCAATTGGGAAGTTTCACTTATATCCTCTTGCGGTACGATTTCACTAAAACGGGAATTCTTTGGCTGTTTCAGTATTAATAAAAAAGACATATACGGTGATAACAATCATTTGGTTATTCCGAGTAACACTCTGACTGTCTGTTGTAAATATTTAAAGGTATGCACCAACATCAGAGAGCTTCGATTTTGCTCTGTGCTACACAGAATACGCTTTCCATGGACGATTGAAAACTTCAGCGTTCTCGACAAAACGTCACATGAAACTTCTTGGGAAAAAGATATTTTATTTCAAATCAATGGAGTCGGAACTGGAGAAAGAACTCATACGGTTACTGTTCGTATAGAGCCTTCGAAAGGCGTTTTGGAATTTCATTTATTGGATTTCAAGTTTTTCGTGAAAAGTGGAAGTTTATTTAGTATTAATAATGTGTACCATCATCGCAATCGTAGAACATGGAAAGCAAACTTTAGTATTTCTAACTTATACGATTGCGCAAAGGATCTTCCCCTTATAATAGAATGTATTTTCGCAGTTAACAAGGACAAAACTACAACAACCTCCTCTTCAAATAGTATAACAACTTTAACAGCATATTCAACATCAGAAAGTGTCAAAACCAATTCGCCTACAGAAGCAGTTCAAGATTCGACCGGAACTCTTACTTCGGACTTTCTATCTCTACTCAGGGATTCAACCCTCAGCGACGCAACCCTCAACACTGAGGGCAAATCCTTCTCGGCCCATAAAAATATATTGTCAGCCAGATCGAGTGTTTTCAAGGCGATGTTCGAGAAAGAAGACACCACAGAGAGTCGCTCGGGGGTCGTGGACATCGAAGACATCGACAGCGAGACCATACAGCGATTGCTTTTCTACCTGTACGGTGAATTGCTTGAGGACTTACAGTGGGATGATGCCTCGAAGCTGCACTACGCGGCGGACAAGTATGCTGTCCTACTCTTGAAGCAAAAGTGCTCCAACATCTTGCAGGCCGGTCTGTCTGTCTCCAATGCGTGTGCCGCAATCATCTTGGCGGCCAGGCACTCAGATGACGAGTTGATGAAAGGCGCGGTTGATTACGTTCGCGACCACCAAGAAGTTATGTCATCGTCTGATTGGGAAGAGTTGGAAGAGAGTGATCCTCGATTAGCCGCCAAAATATTACGTCAAGTCTTTATTAAGAAAGGAAAGAACTAGCAGTGAAACAAGATACGTTTACCGTTTGTCTGTACTTACAAGGTCCTCAAGTTGAATGTAATCAATGCTTCATTACAGTGTGTCGCTACTGTGTGATAGATAAAACCAAATAAATATAAATACCAAACGTTTGAAATTAGCTTAAAATTGAATTATAGTCATTTATTACGACAGCAAAAGGTTTTCCAAAGGTAAACAAAACGAGAGTTAACAAACCATATGCAAAAAATACTGTCCGGCTATAATCACTACATAATAATTTTGTGTACTATTAACAATTATGCTCATCCGCGAACCTTGTAAATGCTGACAAACGCTTCTTGTTGAAAAAACTTGCCTTGTTTTTTATACTCTTAGTTTTATAAGCACTTCAAGTAAGTTAAGGCGATTTATTTTTAGTTTTAGTACAGTTAAACAAACTAAACTATAAAACGTCAAAGAATTATAAATTAAAATTACTGCATTGTGAAATATAAAGTTTTTGTGAATTTTCAATTGAAATAAGTTTTTTTTTTAAATTGTAATTTGTTGTTAACTATTTTTCATATAATTTGCACGTTAAAAAAAGTTGTTTCATTTTACTCGTATATGAATTTTGTTTGATCTTTTTAGTTGTATTTTGTCAAGGACTTTTGAAATTAAATGCATCACGTACAATGATTATGAATTTGTTTGCAAAATGCCTGAAGCAATAATGAACAGTTGAAAAAAAGCGAAAAAGCCTTATGAGCTGGATTTGCTTAATGATATTTAATGAATTGCGAGTTAAAAAGTGTGAATTTGTTCCAGAAATATTTGTCGAATAAATTTCAATTATACTAGCTATTTTTTATTAATTTGGTATAATTTCTTGGTTATCTAGGGTATATCTTCCAAATAGAATTACGTAATAATGCCAACCTTAAAAGCTATCCTCAAGTGATGAAGTGAAAAGGTATATATTTAACCAAAAAACAAGTCAAAGGACTTATAATAGTTTTAAACTGCAGTTACTTTCGCTTTCACACTTGAAGAGTCCAGGGGAAGAACTCCTTGATTGACCAGGAATCTTCTCGAATTAAAGTCTGCTTGGTTGGACCTTAGTGACAGGTAAATGGTTTATCTCTTGGTTCTTCTGTCGTGGTTCAAAAATGGGACTCGTGTGTGGTGTGAATCAGGGTTGTGGAAAAGATTCAAGGAGAACCGGTATAGTCAATTACTCGTTATCGTCGCCAAACAGATCTGGTACGGACAATGAACGTTCCCTGTCAATGAAGGGTTTTTTTTCCCGTGGACTCTTCACTTGCCGTCTCTAAATAATTAGAAACTTGAGGTGATATTGAGGTTACAAAATATTATCTATAATAATAAAAATGAAGTTTTGTGTGTGTGTGTATGTATGTATGTATATCTCTCCGAAACTCACAAACAGACATTTGTTTGACTCGTAACTTGGCTCAAATGCGTAGTTCATACTTGAGTTACAAAATAAGAACTTTCAGAGCTCAAAATGTTCTATTTTTAGAGAAAATTCGAATTTTCTGGAAAAACTACACCACTTTGGCTCAAATCCGATAAACATTTTTCTTTCGCGTTGCCATTCAGTAGATGAAATTAAAATAAACTTTTTCAAAAATAGTTCAAATGTAAAAAAGAAAATACTTTATTCTTAAAAACTTACAAATATATTATTATTTTCATTTTAAAGATTTAGTTACTATCATTTTAAGTAGTAAACTTTCATTTAATATCATTCTTTAATCTGTATCAATGCAATATATTTTATTTTTAACTCGATATTTTAATAAATAATTATCATGGACGTCTATATAAACTGGAAGGTTTCCTCCAACGACAGCGGATCTCAAAAAGCGCTACCAATTTTTATAATCCCTAACGTTGTTGTTGGTTTTTATAAACTTGATCGCCAAGGTCATAAGCTAAACATTTTATATTTTTATCATTTACGATTAAGCTATAAATTGATATTTAACTAATTTTTATTTGAAGAATCGTTGCTGGCAATTTTACGCCAGCCCTGACAAATTGGTATTATAGCAACCTTTGGCGAAAATAGCAATTGCATTGGCAATTTCTAAAGGTTGATCTATTTAAATCTTAAATGCATATAATTTATTTTGAAGCTTTACTAAACTATGTTGTTTTTTGAAGGCCATCGCACTACAGATGCATATTAGGATTTTATGTCTTTCTTTATTCGCCAAATACTTTGATAAACTCGCCAAGTTATTACAAAAAACGCGCCAAATGACCTTTTTTCTTTATTAGCTGGTTGGTTGTGCGATGGTCATTGCGCCAAAGCTGAATGGGTGTGTTATTGGTAGCTATATATTTTCCTCGCCAAATTTTTCAAACATGCCAAATGAGCTAAAATGTTTTTATTCGGGAAATTACTATGGCATTATCCGTTAATTTTATAGCATTTTTAAAATTTTGAATTTTTATAGTCATATAAGTAACGGGATTCTGTACTTTATAACGAACGGGAAAAGTAACATAGGTTTATTATCCAAAAAAACCAAGCAGATTAAATGGTAGTATGGTACAAATACTTGGATCGATTTGGTATTTATTTTTTTTCCAACCCGTGCAACACCGGGTAGTTCAGCTAGTAAGAACATAAATTTGTCATAGTCAAATATTTCAACCTATTCACTCCCCCCCAGAAATCCTTCTCGTATATTCTTTATTATAAGCATATTTTTCAAACAATTATATATTTAAAAGCGCATTTTGCAAGAAATTTTGAAAAAATATAACTTAACATATTTTCATGATAGGCCCGACAATTTAGCGGAATTTGAAGTTTAGAGCGTTAAAAACACATATTTTTGCTGTGACGAATTCCATCAGTTTATTACAGCTAAATGTCCAGTGTGACATTGGCTTTTATGGCAAATTTTTCATAAATGACCGCTTAACAAACATTTTGCCGCACCTCCGAAATCTGCTTAAATTTCTTTCTAATAACGGGCAATGAAGATTCCGTGTCCAATGAAGGGTATTTTCCAATGTTATCTTTACTTGTTGTCTCAAAATAGTCAGAAACTATTGTAAAAATATAAGAACAGGAGAAGAAGAACAGTCAAACGGCCCCTGATCGGTGGCCGAGTGGTTTAAGCGACGAGCCTCTCACCGAGATGGTTCTTGGTTCTGTCCTTGTCATAGCTCCTAGCCATACTATAGACGTATTTGTGCTGGTGGAAAAAATCCTCTAAAATTCACCGAGGTGCACGACTACACTGCGATAAACGTGCTCGTTAAATCTATAAAGTCAAAAGTCCCGACGGGAGTTAGCGTACTATGTCTCTCGAAGTTCCTCAGGGTGCCCGCTCAGATGTCGACTTCGTCACTTGACCAGGGTTCTAAATTACGAAGCGTAATTGGCTGTGTTAAAGCTCCTAAAATAGACTACAAAATAGGAAGCCGGAATCGATGACATTACCCATAACCTTTACAACCTAATAGTAGCTAGAAATAGACAGCCGAAACGTACAAATGGGGTTCTGGTGGCCCAGTGGTGGATTTAGGTTCGAGGACGCCCTAGGCCCCCGAGACGATATGGCGCCCTTTCTCTTTTAAAACTAATTATATATATATATATATATATATATATATATATATATATATATATATATATATATATATATATATATATATATATATATATATATATAGGTTTTAATTAAACATTTAGGTTTTTAATAAATAATTAATAATTTTAATTAATAATTTTATTCATCTTAAAAATTTTGGCGCCCCTCAAAACTTGCCGCCCTAGGCCCGGGCCTCACGGGCCTAAGCCTAAATCCGCCCATGTGGTGGCCTATTAGTTTTGGTAGCTGACTACTACACTAACAATTTGCGCACTGGGAGTAATTTCTTTCTCTGCGTCAGTAAAAATTCTATCTGTGCCTGTCTTACTGAAGGTTTGTAAGAGGGTCTCTGATCAAGCACACAAGCCGGAAATACATGTATACCAACCAACTCACAAAAGTACAATGCAACCTAACCGAACAAACGTCATGGAACAGGTTTTTCAAAGAAGCTGTTTTTAGTAACTTTTTAATGGCAAAGGTTGAAAACCATAGAAAAAAAAAAGAACCGGTTGAACCGAGAAGCAGTTTTATTTTTAAAAAACCACCAATCCCTAGAATCTGTACAATCGTGGTTTTGTCATTTTACCGACGATATTAGAGAGAGAGAGCTTGGGGCTCCAAGACCTAATTTATTTTCTCATCTTTCGAATGAAATGACGGCCCGTGCAGCCAAAAATGTTCGACGAATAATACCCCGTGTAAGGGAGTGCACGTTAAATATGCTTCAAAGTCCTAACGCTGCGTACGATGTCGCCCTTAACGGCTGCTTTGGGTGTGGTGTCGCCTCGTCACTTGACCGTGGCTCTAAGAAACGACGCCCGTCGCCAATTGCCCTCTTATACCTCTAGTGCGACGATAATTCTAATTAAACTAAACTAAAAAAAAATGAAATGTATCGGATTAGATTTGGTTTTCATATACTTTTAGTGTACAGGGTGGTTATAAAATAACGCTCCCTATTCGGAGTGGTCTGTAGCTTGAATAAATAATCCAAATGCAAAAAACTTTGAGACACTTACTAATCAAAGAGGGGGAAAAAGAATGGAATCATATAAAACAAACTCGTCTGTTGACCATTGTTCTAAATTACGAGGCGTAATTGGATGTGTTGGCCGAAATTAGTCATAATTGGCTACGCCTCGTAATTAGAACCTTGTTCAAGAGACGAGTTTCTTGTTTATGATACCATTCTTTTTCGTAAAAAAGGAACTCGTCCTTTTACCAGGGTTCTAAATTACGAGGCGTAATTAGCTGGGTTGCCCGTAATTGGCCACAATTGATGACGCCTCGTAATTTAGATTCTGGTCAAGAGACGAGTTTGTTTTTTATGATTATTCTTTTTATGATTATTTTTTAGGATTTTGTCTTTTTTATGATTCCATTCTTTTCCCCCCTTCTTGATTAGTAAGTGTCGCAATGTTTGATGCATTTGGATTATTCATTCAAGCTACAGACCACTTCGAATAGCGAGCGTTTTATTTTTTAACCACCCTGTATATGCATACTGCTAGACACCAACATAGTGTATATGCATGCGGCTATACTCTATAATAGTGTATATGCATGCCGCTAGAGAGAACCAACGGCCAATTTAAGGGGTCACAGGAGTCTTAAAAATGTGCAAAGAAGATACTACATAGCATAGTTTGATCTCTCTTGTAATTTTTTAACTACTCAATAAATGAGTATAATTTTTTTTATATGTAATTCTACAAGATTTATTTATTATAAAACAAGTTTTAAAATTTATGAAACTTTAGCCAAAACTAAAATAAATGATATTAAACATGAAGGTGCTTGAACACACTGTGATTAGGCTTGCGCGGCAAATTGTGAGATCAAAATTGAACACATGACCAAGAAAATGACTTTATATTTACAAATATGTACAAACTAGGACTTATACCTGAATTCTCAGCTCAATTTTAATTAGAAATTATTTTAAGAACTTTTTTCTAAAAAAATTAATAAAAATTTAAAAATTTTGATTTTAAATTTTTTAAAAAATAATTTCTAATTAAAATTGAGCTGAGAATTTAGGTATAAGTCTTTGTTTGTACATATTTGTACAATAAAAAGTCATTTTTTTATTCATTTTTTCAATTTTGACCTCACAATTTGCCGCGCAAGCCTAATCACAGTGTGTTCAAGTACCTTCATGTTTAATATCATTTATTTTAGTTTTTGCTAAAGTTTCATAAATTTTAAAACTTGTTTTATAATAAATAAATCTTGTAGAATTACATATAAAAAATTATACTTATACATTGAGTAGTTAAAAAATGACATGAAAGATCAGACTATGCTTTGTAGTATCTTCTTTGCACATTTTTAAGACTCCTTAGACCCCTTAAGGCCGCCGGGAGGAAAATTAAGATAACTTACGTCATTTTCTCTAGTCTGATTTCTACATATGTTTTAGAAAACTATGTTAAAAGTTAACCCATTAATGCCTGGCGTCCCTTTTTAGGGACACATTAAAAAAAAATTTCAATTTTTAAGGAATCAACTTTTCAATTAAAAAATTGCTCCGTTGTATTCAATAGTGTACATTTCAACTGACCCAAGGGCATTGATGCTGTTTAAGGCAACTTTTCCGGTAAAACTCATAACATTTTAGTCTCATAACCTTAAATTAGCGCCACCTGAAAGGGTCTTAATGGGTTAATAATCAAACTGCTAGACACTTTCCGCCGGCCGAAATTTTTACCAGACATTTAAAGATCCCTGTAAAGTTCAAACTTTGTCCCATACGCATCTCTAGGCGTGATATAGCACTACATATTAGCCTACTAAACAAAAATTTAAAGAAATTGAAATCATAATGTTTCTGCGTTTTCATTGCTTATCGTCTCAGCCTTATTTCTGTCACCCTAAAAGTAACGAATAACTAAAATTCCCCTAATAAAAAAATAATTTCTAATTAAAATTGAGCTGAGAATTTAGGTACAAGTCTTTGTTTGTACAGATTTGTACAATAAAAAGTCATTTTCTTGGTCATTTTTTCAATTTTGACCAAAAATTTGCCGCGAAAGCCTAATCCCAATGTGTTCAAATACCTATATGTTGAATATCATTTATTTTAGTTTTAGCTAAAGTTTCATAAATTTTAAAATTTGTTTTATAATAAATAAATCTTGTAGAATTGCATATAAAAAAATTATACTTATATATTGAGTAGTTAAAAAATTACATGAAAGATCAAACTATGCTTTGTAGTACCTTCTTTGCACATTTTTAAGACTCCTACGACCCCTTAAAGCGTTTATCAAAAGTTTCGGTTGGCGGAAAGTGTGTTTAATTTTGATTTTAAACGTTTTACAATGTTTTCTACAACATATGTAAAAATCAGCCTTGAGAAAATAACGCAAGTTAACCAGAGACATAACATAGAGTGGACTGCGCATTCATAGTAAAGCAGCTTAGGGATGGAAAACCAAAACCGGTTTTCAAAAAACCGGTGGTCCCGGTTTTGACTGAAAACCGGTTTTTTTGTATGAGGCCCTTCGGAACCGAAAACCGGTTTTTTTTTGGGAAAAATCGATGGAAAATGGAAAACCGGTTTTTTCTAAAAAACCGCCATCCATTGCAGATTAGCATCATGTCCTAAACATCATAAATCGCCAAGACGGGAAAGGTTGCTACATATGGCAACTTAACGCTACCGTTTCGTTACGAACTATTCCAAATTGTTGCCAGATCTGAATATCAGCTAGCAAACCGAAGTGGAGACTACCATCAATATCCAAATCACGTGGGTTTCTACCAATCACGGCAGCTTGAATTTTTTTTAATCGTATTTGCAGACGAATTTTTGAGCATTGTTGGTATTTTTCTCTTTTGGCTTTTATAATAAATATTTAATTGCATTCTCTTAATCTCTGAGCATGTTAACAATCGTGTAAGATGTCAAATGCTTGTGAATTCCTAATTGTAAAGAGGGGTATAAAAAGGGATTAGTCACACTTTCACGGGTAAAATTTATTTAGTTCTGCTTACTTTTAGTAATTGTGTGTTCTCCATAAACTACAATTTCTATCGAGGGAAGTTATTCTAAGAGCTCTTTTATACTGAAGAATCATATTCATGATTAAGTCAACGTTGTTAGAACTCTAATCTATATACATAAAAGACGACTTTTGTTTGTTTGTTTGTCTGTATAGGACGCAAAAACTTAAGAACCACGCAACAGATTGTCACGAAATTTGGCACAAAAATTCATCTCATCTCCAGAACAAACATAGGCTAAGAATTTTTCGAATCGGACCATTCCTTCTATCGTTTTCGAACGTTTTAAGGGCAAAAATACACCACTTTCGCTCAAATCCGATCATTTTTTCTCTTTCGTGATGCCATCAGGCAGAAAAATTTCAATAAAACTTTTTAGAAAACAATTGAAATTGAAAATGTTTAATTTATATTATTTAAGTTTATTAGTTGGATATGTTTCAAGTGACGTAATCCTACCAGTCTCCATTCTATTATTTTGTTGTGCCTTTTTTGTGATTTTAATTATGAATTTTTTAAAAACATCGTAAAGCTTTTACTGAATTATGTTGTTTTTTGAAGACCGTTGCACTACTGATGCATATTAGGGTTTCATGTCTTCCTTCTTTTGCCAATTACTTTGCCAAACTCGCCAAATTATTACAAAGAACGTGCAAAATAGCATTTTTTTTAAATAGCTGGTTGGTTGTGCGATGGTCTTTGCGCTAGAGCTGAATGGGTGTAATGGTAGCTATATATTTTCCTCGCCAAATTTTTCAAACACGCCAAATGAGCTAAAATGTTTTTATTCGGAAAATTACTACGACATTATCTGTTAATTTTATAGCATTTTTTAAATTTTGAATTTTTTAATGTAATATAAGTAGCGGGATTCTGTACTTTATAACGAACGGTAACAGCAATATAAGCTTATTATTCTAAAATACTAATTTTGCATAAAAAATATGCAAAGTTTCGCTTTTATTTTTAAAGCATCAATTTTACTGATTACATATTTCTCGAACTGCAAATTATATTGCGGTTACTAAAAGATATTTATTAATAAAAAAAAACACATCATTATTTTATTTTCTGCACGCTGACCAAGAGTATCATTTTAAAGTGAGAGTTAAATTTTAACGATTTTGGAAGACGATACCAATCTTTGTCCGGGACGCATTTTTTTGCCATCTATTCTTCCATTTATTTATTTCTTTTTTATTCTTATTAATAATGCCTAAAAGAAAACCCAAACCTATCGGACAAGTCCAGTCTAGGACGAAAAAAGCAAAGTCTACACGGTTAAATGAGATGGCTACAGAGCGACAGCGGCGACTGCTACAACTTCGAGAAAACTCAACAGCATCCCGAGCTGCCGAGTCGGAGGAGGCGCGACTGCTTCGACTGCAAAAGGACAAGGAGGCTACCAGCAAAATGCGATTAAAAATATAGAATACTTTGCCGAACTCGCCAAATTATTACAAAGAACGTGCAAAAGAGCATTTTTTTTTAAATAGCTGGTTGGTTGTGCGATGGTCTTTGCGCTAGAGCTGAATGGGTGTAATGGTAGCTATATATTTTCCTCGCCAAATTTTTCAAACACGCCAAATGAGCTAAAATGTTTTTATTCGGAAAATTACTACGACATTATCTGTTAATTTTATAGCATTTTTTAAATTTTGAATTTTTTAATGTAATATAAGTAGCGGGATTCTGTACTTTATAACGAACGGTAACAGCAATATAAGCTTATTATTCTAAAATACTAATTTTGCATAAAAAATATGCAAAGTTTCGCTTTTATTTTTAAAGCATCAATTTTACTGATTACATATTTCTCGAACTGCAAATTATATTGCGGTTACTAAAAGATATTTATTAATAAAAAAAACACATCATTATTTTATTTTCTGCACGCTGACCAAGAGTATCATTTTAAAGTGAGAGTTAAATTTTAACGATTTTGGAAGACGATACCAATCTTTGTCCGGGACGCATTTTTTTGCCATCTATTCTTCCATTTATTTATTTCTTTTTTATTCTTATTAATAATGCCTAAAAGAAAACCCAAACCTATCGGACAAGTCCAGTCTAGGACGAAAAAAGCAAAGTCTACACGGTTAAATGAGATGGCTACAGAGCGACAGCGGCGACTGCTACAACTTCGAGAAAACTCAACAGCATCCCGAGCTGCCGAGTCGGAGGAGGCGCGACTGCTTCGACTGCAAAAGGACAAGGAGGCTACCAGCAAAATGCGATTAAAAATATAGAATACTTTGCCGAACTCGCCAAATTATTACAAAGAACGTGCAAAAGAGCATTTTTTTTAAATAGCTGGTTGGTTGTGCGATGGTCTTTGCGCTAGAGCTGAATGGGTGTAATGGTAGCTATATATTTTCCTCGCCAAATTTTTCAAACACGCCAAATGAGCTAAAATGTTTTTATTCGGAAAATTACTACGACATTATCTGTTAATTTTATAGCATTTTTTAAATTTTGAATTTTTTAATGTAATATAAGTAGCGGGATTCTGTACTTTATAACGAACGGTAACAGCAATATAAGCTTATTATTCTAAAATACTAATTTTGCATAAAAAATATGCAAAGTTTCGCTTTTATTTTTAAAGCATCAATTTTACTGATTACATATTTCTCGAACTGCAAATTATATTGCGGTTACTAAAAGATATTTATTAATAAAAAAAACACATCATTATTTTATTTTCTGCACGCTGACCAAGAGTATCATTTTAAAGTGAGAGTTAAATTTTAACGACTTTGGAAGACGATACCAATCTTTGTCCGGGACGCATTTTTTTGCCATCTATTCTTCCATTTATTTATTTCTTTTTTATTCTTATTAATAATGCCTAAAAGAAAACCCAAACCTATCGGACAAGTCCAGTCTAGGACGAAAAAAGCAAAGTCTACACGGTTAAATGAGATGGCTACAGAGCGACAGCGGTGACTGCTACAACTTCGAGAAAACTCAACAGCATCCCGAGCTGCCGAGTCGGAGGAGGCGCGACTGCTTCGACTGCAAAAGGACAAGGAGGCTACCAGCAAAATGCGATTAAAAATATAGAATACTTTGCCGAACTCGCCAAATTATTACAAAGAACGTGCAAAAGAGCATTTTTTTTTAAATAGCTGGTTGGTTGTGCGATGGTCTTTGCGCTAGAGCTGAATGGGTGGAATGGTAGCTATATATTTTCCTCGCCAAATTTTTCAAACACGCCAAATGAGCTAAAATGTTTTTATTCGGAAAATTACTACGACATTATCTGTTAATTTTATAGCATTTTTTAAATTTTGAATTTTTTAATGTAATATAAGTAGCGGGATTCTGTACTTTATAACGAACGGTAACAGCAATATAAGCTTATTATTCTAAAATACTAATTTTGCATAAAAAATATGCAAAGTTTCGCTTTTATTTTTAAAGCATCAATTTTACTGATTACATATTTCTCGAACTGCAAATTATATTGCGGTTACTAAAAGATATTTATTAATAAAAAAACACATCATTATTTTATTTTCTGCACGCTGACCAAGAGTATCATTTTAAAGTGAGAGTTAAATTTTAACGACTTTGGAAGACGATACCAATCTTTGTCCGGGACGCATTTTTTTGCCATCTATTCTTCCATTTATTTATTTCTTTTTTATTCTTATTAATAATGCCTAAAAGAAAACCCAAACCTATCGGACAAGTCCAGTCTAGGACGAAAAAAGCAAAGTCTACACGGTTAAATGAGATGGCTACAGAGCGACAGCGGCGACTGCTACAACTTCGAGAAAACTCAACAGCATCCCGAGCTGCCGAGTCGGAGGAGGCGCGACTGCTTCGACTGCAAAAGGACAAGGAGGCTACCAGCAAAATGCGATTAAAAATATAGAATACTTTGCCGAACTCGCCAAATTATTACAAAGAACGTGCAAAAGAGCATTTTTTTTTAAATAGCTGGTTGGTTGTGCGATGGTCTTTGCGCTAGAGCTGAATGGGTGTAATGGTATCTATATATTTTCCTCGCCAAATTTTTCAAACACGCCAAATGAGCTAAAATGTTTTTATTCGGAAAATTACTACGACATTATCTGTTAATTTTATAGCATTTTTTAAATTTTGAATTTTTAAGGTAATATAAGTAACGGGATTCTGTACTTTAAAACGAACGGTAACATCAACATAAGTTTATTATTCTATAACGGATTAAATGATACATGAATTGAACTGACCTATATAAAAATGCAAATCGTTTGTTGTTTGCTGGAATAGCTTATTTTTAATCATTACTGATTATTTTTTGCTTAAATATGTATTCTTTTTTATTCGAGCTTCTTATCAATGGTGTTTTTTTGAAATTAATATTAATCATTACTATATCCAGGATGGGTAATTAAATGGAAAATTACTGGGTAATATTCATATCTTATGTAACTCAAATGAAAGAAAAAAAATGGTTAAATTGAGTATTAACTTATTTTTTCACCTTTACCCGTGCAACGTCGTGTATAACAGCTAGTTATAATAAATATTTTGGGCCAAGTCAATTAAATTAATGGTCTGAACATTGACAGCTTAGAAGTAGAATATTTTTTTTTACAATTTAGGCAAAACGAAACCTGTTTTTGCAATCGAAGTTTTTGAGTTATTTATATTTAAAAAGTAGAGCATTTGTTGAATTTGGAATATATTGATGTGTTTTAGAAAGTTTATTTATTCCAGGTGAAATAAAGGAAGAAGCAATATTTCAAATATATATATATATATATATATAATATATATATATATATATATATATATATATATATAATATATATATATATATATATATATATATATATATATATATATATATATATTATATATATATATATATATATATATATATATATATTATTTTTTTAAATTGGACAGTTAGAACGAAAGTTATAGAGACGGCAGAAAATATTCACCATGTCAATAATTAACTTATATTACAGCAACACTTTACATAAACCTACTAATGTTCTTTTAAATTAATTTTTAATAAAGAGTCCACATTCCATTGTTTAAGTAATCTCAAATAGACGCACAAAATCAAAGAAATAATCTGATATCTATTAAGAGGATCTTAAAATACTAGCGATTCATCCTTGCTCCTTTCCAAGCTTCTTTATCATAACATTAGATTGTCGGCCTCTGTGTTCAGGTCGTTGTGGAAAAACTCGCCAAATAGTATACTCGCCATAGATGCAAGCCAAACGCGACACAGTCATGTGACTGTGTAAGTTAGATGATTAGGACACTTTAGGTTTGCCAATGCGCAGTCCACTCTATGTTATGTCTAGGGTACAGCTGTGGAAATAAAAAAGTACCCACTTGAGGTTATTGCATCCGTTAGTCACCCTATACAATCGGACCTTTTTGAGATTGTGTACGATTAACATTCTGAGTTAATTGCACGTTACAAAATTTGCATAAGGGGCCGTCTTCATATTAAAAATATTGCGATCTTTGAAATTTCCAATGGCAACACCCCTTTTTGAATCCATATTTCAAATCTCTGACCTATGTTAATACGAAATGCCAAATTTTGTTAGTTTTTAAGCATTATTAGAGGAGTTAGGGGACGTGCAAAGTTTAGGTCCCATAATGTTAAATGAGTTGCACATAAAAAACTATCCCGATCTATAAATAATTAAGATAATGAAACGAATTTTTTACTGAAAAGAAATTATAATAACCCAAACAAAATGCATTCAATATTGGGGTATTTAAAACAATTTTTATATTTTTAAATAATTATTATATTAATTTTTTTTTAAAATATGAATAGAAACCCCTTAATATTTTTAAAGAAATAAATTTAAGACAAGAAGATTAAGCGAAATCCTAAATTTAAAATTTTTTTATTCATAATTTGCTGAGTAAATCACAAAATACCTTTTAATTACCCTTTAGGGGACTGTGTATAAGATTACGTGTGTAATTGATAAATAAAGACGGCTTTGCATGCATGCTTGCTTGTCATTTTAGAGATGGTCCCCAAAAGGTCCACAAGTGATTCGGTTGAATAACTCGTCAAATATTCATCCAAATGTAACAAAAACTTAGATTTAAGGGTTTTCAAGAGTGCTTAACATTTCTAAGTTATTAAAATTGGGTGTTGCTATTGGAAATTTCAAAGATCGTAATATTTTTAATATGAAGACGGCCCCTTATGCAAATTTTGTATCGTGCAATTAACTCAGAATGTTAATTGTACACAATCTCAAAAAGGTTCGATTCTATAGGGTGACGTACGGATGAAATAACCTCAAGTGGGTACTTTTTTATTTCCACAGCTACCTTCAATACACTGTGTGCTGTTCAGGGTAACGACAAGGAGCTTAGCAGGTGAGCCATGCTAAAATCGTTATCGCTCAGCCAAACTCGCCAATAAAACAAAACTAGTTATTTTTCCAGTTTTACACATATAAACATTATGTTGTTGCTTAGTTTGGAAGAAATAAGAATGTTTTCAACTTTCAAGTAAGCAATGACTTTGATTTGCTGTTTGTTTACGTTACCCCTACAACTATTGTTCCGCCAACGCATGCCAAAGACATGCCAACTACCGTCTGTTAGCTTCGACATTAAAAATGGCATTTTCTGGTAGTATAATGATAAAAAATACTATTTTTAGAAATGTAATAGTCCACATGATGTTTAATTTACAATACAAAGATTAAAAAGTAAAGCTTTATACCTTTATTCCGAGTTTAAACAGCTTTTTTATTCCATAGCAATGACACACGCCGGTATTAAAACATGGATTACAGCTTTACCGTTAAGAATTTTAATCCAAAAAAGAATAAATATTGAAGAATATAGATCATTAAAAACAAAATCAATAACAAATAGTGGTTACGTTCCTTTGATTATATCGTTTAGATGCGATTTATTAGAGCTTCGCTGAGTCACCGTGTAATGTCTACGGGGAAAAAATAACAGCGCCGTATCTCTGGAGCACGGCTATGCTCCAGCCAATCAGGTGAGAGCATCATGTCGCAACCCTCATACGCAGATATTCCAGTAACCCTAGTTATGTCTCTGAAGTTAACTTAGAATTTTTCTACACTTTTCACGCGGTACTCGTAGTTTGGCTATTTGTAACGTAAATTGGCTCGTAATTTGGCCACTCTAGCGGGTTTGCATATACAAGGAGGTTATAAAATAACGCGCGCTATTCGCAGTGGTCTGTAGCTTTCAAATGCAAAAATAACGTTGAGACACATACAAATCAAGAAGGGGGGAAAGAATGGAATCATAAAAAAACAAACTCGTCACTTGACCAGGGTTCTAAATTACGAGGCGTAATTGGATGCGTTGGCCGTAATTAGCCATAATTGGCTATGTCTTGTAATTTAGAACCTTGGTCAAGAGACGAGTTTCTTTTTTATGATTCCATTCTTTTTCGGAAAAAAAAAACCAAACTCGCCTCGTAATTTAGACCAGGGTTCTAAATTACGAGGTACGAAATAGTAAAAAGCCAATTGATCACGCGTTTTGGTCGTGGTTGCATCCTTGAGCTAAGGCAGTACGAGAAAGTGTTGACGAAGGGATGCATTCGTTTTGAGTTTGGTTTGGTTAATCGACATATTGCCTAGTAATTTTACAATTTGCAGATTCTGTTACATCAGTTTCTAAAACTACTAAAAATGATTAGTAACTACGAAAATGGTATTTTTGTGTTTGGATTTCATTTCAAATGATTTGGCGTTTAAAATTTTAGCAGAGTATTTGAAAATTCAATCAACACTAAACGTTTTTCAATAGAAATGCACAGTATGTCGAAATGTGTATGTGTTGGGACCAAAGAGTTCTATAGTTGGGTAGAGACCGAACCTACCACCCACACCATGGACCAACACGGAGACAATTTAGGGTGGCATATGCGGACCGATGGTCGAGTGGTTTGTATCGCAGACCATTACAATAGCAGTTTGCGCGGTGTAACGGGTACGGGTTTCGATTGCCGCCTTCACCTTGGGTGTACTTTCTTTCTCTATGTGAGTAAAAATTCCTTCTGTGGCTGCCTTACTTGACGCAGGCTTATAAGCGGGTCTCTGATTATGCACACAAGCCGGAATATATATTTACATACGTACCCTGCTTAAAAAAAGCAAAATACAATAATTGTTATGTATAGACCTTTGGTCAACATCAAGTTTTGTAAAAGTAATGCAACAACCTATCAAAATGAACAGCCTCCTAAAAAAGATATGTGTTGAAAACGAGTGGAACCCGTAATTTTAATCAGATGTAAATTCAACCAAACCAAACTAAAAGTACTACATTCTTGTGTAGCACAAGTGCAAGATTTCATGCACGACCGAAAGGGCGGCCAATTAGTTAGCCGTTTTTCATTGGCGGGGGCCGGGTAAATATTTAAGAATTGCACCCTATACAATTCCGGTCAATTTTGGAACACCCTGTATATGCATATCAGAATGCTTAAATACAATTTATTCCATTGAAATTATACTTGACAAAATGCCATTTTTAAAGTATAGTTAGTGTTGGCTCGTTTCTTGACTGTGGCTCTAAATTATGAAGCCCGTCGCCAAGAGCCTTCACTCTTAAAACAAACGAGTGAATTTTACTCAGTCTGAGTTAATTTTCACTCTTTTCAGCGTCAAAAATGCACTTATCCTATTGGAGGGGATTTCACTCTTTTGTTTGGTTAAAACTCCTACAGGATCACTCCAAACGACTGATTTTAACTCGGTCTGAGTTAAATTTTACTCCTTTCCAGTGTCGAAAATGCACTTCTCCTATGTGAGTGGATTTCACTCTTTTGTTTTAAGAGTGTTCATGTAGCATTAGTGCGATGAATTTCAAACTAACCTAACTTTCCCATAAACATATTAGGTAAGGTTTGAATTATCGTCGCACTAGAGTTACACGAAGGCTATTAACGACGGGCGTCGTATTTTAGAACCACAGTCACGAGTAGAAGAACCCCACGAGAAGAACCACAGTCACGAGTTTAGGACCAAGTGACGAGCCGACACCTGAATCGGCACCCAATTCAACCATTAATTGCGACATCGTACGCAGCGTTGGAACTTTGAAGGATATTTAACGTTCTCTTCCTTACACGGGGTATTATTCGTCGGACATTTTTGGCTGCATAGACCGTTTATGGGTCGGCAGTTATTTTAGCGATGCCCGGAGCCGAGCCTAGGATCTTTTGCATGCTAGGCGAGTGCCTAACCGACTGGGTTCCCAAGCCCTCCCATAAACAGAAAATACTCACATTCCCATAGAGATGTATATCGTGTACTCTGTCTACTGTAGGTTTAGTTGCTCCTTTTATTCATTCAAAGCTAATCCATATAGATTTAAATCGTACGTTTTAAAACAAAAACTCCGTGCGTCAACTGGGGCAAGTCAAAAAGGCATGCAATGTTTTCGGTGTCGCATGCGCTGCTCAGTATCGAAAAGAGTTTACGTCAATTGCCAAGCATGGAAAAAATCTATATTTTTAAAAAATCAATATTCAAATGGATCTGAACCATTTTTTACTACATATGAATCTGTGCTACACAGATAAAAAATCATTCAATTTAAAAAAATTTTCAGTTTTCAATAGTGCAATATGTCGTATTTACAGAGCATGACCCAATATCAACAACATCGGGCCCTGCTCGTATGCTTCAGGGTCTCTCCTACATAGATAGATTACACCTCATTCTTGAAGATATTAACATCGAGAGCCGTAATATTATCAAATGCAATTTTTGTACCCAACTGCCCCCTAATATTTTCTTCCTTTCCGACATCTTTGATTTCCAGAGGTCCAATTTAACTCCAGCTGCTGTTTACTCCTTTTTCGAAGCCCATAAAAACGCCCGTTGGAAAGAGTCTCTGATCATCGCCACTGATGCAACCAAATATGCTGGCGCAACAGCTATTGCTTCTATCAGCCTAAATGAGAAGGCAGTTGTCTCAGGCCAAGTCCCTAACATCAACTCAATTTATACAAGCGAAGCCCTTGCAATTGAATCGGTGAGTGCAGAAACAACGTCAGTCACCAATTTCAAAATTGTCAGGAGGGAGAATGAACGTAATAACTCTTCCTCTACTTCTGCACTCAACACTCGAAACAAACTTCCTATATTTACGGAACTACTCAACAGACTAACGCAGTTTATGCACCCAACACGCATCTTGCCTTTCTACGCTATTTTCATTGAAAACGAGTTTTCGGATTTTTTTGACTGAAGTGGTTTCTGCACTCTCCGATTCAATTGTACATGCTCTTAACCACTTCTCACATAGTACCAAACCGATCGTGGTCCTATCTGACAGTAAGTCGAATATTCAAGCTCTCCAGAATATAATATGAAATTCCACTCAGCAACGTTATTACTTGGCAGAACAATTAAGGAGCACTCTGAAGGAGTTACTTCCCGCATACGTGGGAATACCAGAGAGCGAGCTAGCAGACCTGCCAGCAAAGAGTGCTGTGTCTCAAGGTTTTATTATCCGTCTTGTTTCCCCAGAGGACATTATCAATGGTCTGAACTGTCCTACTTGACGAAGGTTTATAAGTGGCTCTCTGAGCAAGCACACAAGCCTGAAAACATATGTATATACCAGAGGCATAACATAGAGTGGACTGCGCATTGGCAAACCTAAAGTGTCCTAAACATCTAACTTACACAGTCACATGACTGTGTCGCGTTTGGCTCGCATCTATGGCGAGTTTACCATTTGGCGAGTTTTTCCACAACGACCTGAACACAGAGGCCGACAATCTAATGTTATGATAAAGAAGCTTGGAAAGGAGCAAGGATGAATCACTAGTATTTTAAGATCCTCTTAATGGATATCAGATTATTTCTTTGATTTTGTGCGTCTATTTAAGATTACTTGAACAATTGAATGTGGACTCTTTATTAAAAATTAATTGAAAAGAACATTAGTAGGTTTATGTAGAGTGTTGCTGTAATATAAGTTGGTTATTGACATGGTGAATATTTTCTGCCGTCTCCAGGCGCGCAGCCAGGATTTTATCAAGGTGGGGGCTCAACTTCAGAAGGGCACATTTACACGAATTACGGAAGGGGGGGGGGATAATAAATTAATTTTTTTTAATTAAATGTTACTTTTATTAATTAAGTTCTAAATTTACAATCATGTTTTACAAAGTAGACTGAAAAAAGTTTTTAAGTAAGTTGATAAAAATTTCCAGAGGAAATTAAAATTACAGGAATTCTAAAAATTGGCAATTCCATAATTGACGGAATTATGGAAAATTCCATAATTGACAACGCATCGTAATTTAGAACCCTGGTCAAGAGACGAGTTTGTTTTTTATGAGTATTCTTTTTTTATGATTATTTTTTAAAATTCTATCTTTTTTATGATTCCATTCTTTTCCCCCCTTCTTGATTAGTAAGTGTCCCAATGTGTGATGCATTTGGATTATTCATTCAAGCTACAGACCACTCCGAATAGCGAGCGTTATTTTATAACCGCCCTGCATTTCATCATTTTCGCAATGTTTTGGAAAATGATATTTGTTTCAAGAACACTCAAAGTTCCAATCGCTGATATTAACTTTTGAAATTCGACAATTCTTTCCAGCTTTTTCTTTCTACGATCAACTTCACTCATAATTATTAATTAATCGCTGCTCAAATCACTCGAACAAAATACCACAGCCCCACTTATATCAACAAAAGTAGCCTTATTACAGTAACATGGAAGTAAATACTCAACATTTGATGAAATATAGCCATTCTACCTTCAAACCTCCTCTCATACTAACTTATTATATTTGGTCTAGGTACGGAATAAATAAATATTCTGTAACATGATTCGGTAGTTTCAGCAGGTTGAGCTCTCATAATTTTTTGAATTTTGGCTATTCGATAAACATTGATTTCAAAATAGTGTTTTAATGTAAGGGATTCCTTTTAAAGATTGATGAAATAAAAAGCGTTCTAATGCCCTTTTGCTTTTGTCTAAAAAACACGCTTAAAATCTTTTACTAGTTCTAAAGCGTGTTCTTCTCTACACGTTCTGGGTTTAGGTTTTGGATAATCGTCGCACTAGAGCTACACGTGGGCTATTGGCGACTGGCGTCGTATTTTAGAACCACAGTCAAGTGAAGAGCCGACATTTGAATAGGCACCCAACGAAGCCGTTAAGGGCGACATCGTACGCAGCGTTAGGACTTTGAAGGATATTTAACGTGCACTCCCTTACACGGGGCATTATTCGTCGGACATTTTGGCTGTACAGGCCATTTATAGGTCGGCAGTTATTTTGGCGATGCCCGGAACCGAACCTGGGACCTTTCGCATGTTAGGCGAGTGCCTAAACCAACTGGGCTCCCCAGCCCCCCTGAATACGTTCCAGAAACTTCAGTTGTATAAGCCTAGAAACAGGCAAAAGCAACTTTTTGCATGACATTGCGTATTAAATGATTAACTTTGGAAACTGATTATGAGCTGCGTTTTGGTTCCGTTTTCCAAGAATAATGTGCCAATTGACTTTCTTTTCATTAAAACACATTTTATAAGATTACAGGAATTCGGAAAAATTAATTTGGGAGAAAGGGCACTTTGTCTCAATCAGGGAGGGGCTCGAGCCCCCCAAGCCCCCTCCCTGGCTGCGCGCCTGGCCGTCTCTATAACTTTCGTTCTAACGGTCCGATTGCAAAAAAAATCTTTTTTTTTTGAAATATTGCTTCTTCCTTTATTTCACCTGGAATAAATAAACTTTCTAAAACACATCAATATATTCCAAATTCAACAAATGCTCTACTTTTTAAATATAAATAACTCAAAAACTACGATTGCAAAAATAGGTTTCGTTTTGACCAAATTGTAAAAAAAATATTCTACTTCTAAGCTGTCAATGTTCAGACCATTAATTTAATTGACTTGGCCCAAAATATTTATTATAATTAGAGTTCTAACAACGTTGATTTAATTATGAATATGATTCTTCAGTAAAAAAAGAGCTTTTAGAATAAATTCCCTTGATAGAAATTATAGCTTATGAAGAACACACAATTACTAAAAGTATGCAGAACTAAATAAATTTTACCCGTGAAAATGTGACTAATCCTTTTTTATTCCCCCCTTTACAATTAGGAATTCACAAGCATTTGGCATCTTGCACAAAACGTTACTGAATTAAAAGAGTACAACATTCACGATTGTTATCATGCTCAGAGAAAAAGAATGTAATTAAATATTTATTATAAAAGCCAAAAGAGAAAAATACCAACAATGCTCAAAAAATCGTCCCCCCCCCCCCTGCAAAAACAACTATAAAAAATTCAAGCTGCCGTGATTGGTAGAAACCCACGTGACTTGGTTATTGATGGTAGTCTCCACGTCGGTTTGCTAGCTGATATTCAGGTCTGGCGACAATCTGGAATAGTTCGTAACGAAACGGTAGCGTTAAGTTGCCATATGTAGCAACCTTTCCCCTCTTGGCGATTTATGATGTTTAGGACATAATGCTAATCTGCAAGGGTTGGCGGTTTTTTAGAAAAAAACGGTTTTCCATTATCCATCGGTTTTTCCTTGAAAAACCGGTTTTCGGTTCCGAAGAGCCTCATAAAAAAAACCGGTTTTCAGTCGAAACCGGGACCACCGATTTTTTGAAAACCGGTTTTGGTTTTCCATCCCTAAGCTGCTTTACTATGAATGCGCAGTCCACTCTATGTTATGTCTCTGGTATATACTAACCATAACCAATCAACCAAACAATGGTCTAAAGAGAAAATATGCCAACCACGTAGTGGTGTCATGGGAAATTAAGTTGTCAAGTGTTATATCTTTTACAGCCTAGTGCTACGCTATTTGATTTTCTGCAACAGGATCGATTAAGGAGTATGACTGGTATAAGCACGTCACTGGTGGAGCAGTAAGCCAGCAAATCAGCCAACCAACCACGGGCAGCGAGAAAACCTAACAGTTTGCTAAAATCCAGCTAGAAAAACTAACCAACCAACCTAAGAGCATGTTATCCCCACAATTTGCATGAAAAAGGTTTATGTCTACTGTAAGACAAGAGAGGTTTCAAAGTGCACCAGCTTCCTGTTGTAAGCATAAAAAAAATTATTGTGCTTTTACGCAAACATTTATAGATAAAACAAAGCCGTATTAACAAAGCCTTGTTGTTAACTATTTCCATTGTGTTCTTCTTGGTAAAAGGTCTTCTAAAATTTATCCAATGTCTGAACAAAAGTGTTTAACGGTCACCTGGACCATAGAAAACTTCAGCATCTATTCGGGTAAGGATTTTCTGGAACTGAAATCACAATCTTTTGAAATGTTGAAAATCCATGTAGGTAGTAAACATTTCCACTTAGGAGTTCGTGTCACCTTATCAGAAGTTATATTTCGATTGATAATTGCATCGAATGCGGTCAACAGAAGCTACTGCAAAATGTTTCTTACATCCTCTTGCGGTAGGATTCCTATAAAACGGGAAGACAATTGCCGTTTTATCATTAATATAAATGACATATTCGGTGATAAAAAACATTTGGTTCTTCCGAGTGACACTCTGACTGTCAATTGTACGATTTCAGAGGCATGCATAAACATAAGAGAGCTTCGATTTTGCACTGTGCTACACAGAATGAACTTTTCATGGAATATTGAAAACTTCAACTCACACAAAAGAGACTACTTTAACACTTATCTCGATAATTTTCTTCTCCATATTAAGATAGTCAGATACGTAGATAAAAAAAGTACTCACGTGGTTGTTATTGAGGCAGAATCTGCGAGAAACGGTTTTGGATTACATATATTGGACTTCAAGCTTTCCATGAAACAATCGGGCAGTAGATTTCGTTATAATAATGTGAAACGTTATCCTGATTCTTCTCGATGGAGAGAACAAATTTGTATTTACACAGCAGACAATATCGAGAGTGATCTTCTGCTTCAAATAGAATGTATTGTGGCCGTTAACAACGACAACACTACAACAACCTCCTCTACAAATAGTAACAAAACCTCAACATCAAATCCTACATCAGAAATTGGCAATACCCAAACCGTAAGTCCAACATCAGAAAGCGTCAAAACCAAAACAACATCAGTATCAAATCAAGATTCTCCCGGAACTCTAACTAACGACCTTCTGTCAATGCTCAGGGGTACAACCCTCAGCGATGCAACCCTCAACACTGAAGGTAAATCCTTCTCGGCCCATAAAATTGTCCTGTCCGCCAGATCGAGTGTCTTCAAGGTGATGTTCGAGAAAGAAGATACCACAGAGGGTCGATCGGGGGTCGTGGACATCAAAGACATCGACAGTGAGACCGTACAGCGATTGCTCTTTTTTCTGTACGGCGAATTGCTCGAGAACTTGCAGTGGGATGATGCCTCGAAGCTGTACTACGCGTCGGACAAGTATGCTGTCCTACTGTTGAAGCAAAAGTGCTCCAGCATCTTGAAGGCCGGTCTGTCCGTCTCCAACGCTTGTGACGCAATCGTCTTGGCGGACAGGCATTTAGATAACGAGTTGATGAAAGGAGTGGTTGATTTCGTTCGCGAAAACCAAGAAGTTATTTCATCATCTGATTGGGAAAAATTGGAGGAGAGTGAGCCTCGATTAGCGGCCAAAATATTGCGTCAAGTTTTTGTCAAAACCACAACATCATATCCAACATCAGAAGGTATCAAAACCATAACACTTTCAGTAGGAGTTCAAGATTCACCCGGAAATCTTACTTCAGACTTTCTATCTCTACTCAGGGATACAACTCTCAGCGATGCTATCCTCAACACTGAGGGAAAATCCTTCTCGGCTCATAAAGTTATATTGTCCGCCAGATCGAGTGTCTTCAAGGCGATGTTCGAGAAAGAAGATACCAGAGACGGTCGCTCGGGGATCGTGGACATGGAAGACATCGACAAGGAGACCGTACAACGATTGCTGGTCTTCCTGTACGGTGAATTGCTCGAGGACTTACAATGGGGTGATGCCTCGAAGCTGTACTACGCGGCGTACAAGTATGCTGTCCTCCTCTTGAAGCAAAAGTGCTCCAACATCTTGCAGGCCGGTTTGTCTGTCTCCAATGTGTGTGCCGCAATCGTCTTGGCGGACAGACACTCAGATGACGAGTTGATGAAAAACGCGGTTGATTACGCTCGCAACCACCAAGAAGTTATGTTATCATCTGATTGGGAAAAGTTGGAAGAGAATGATCCTCGATTAGCCGCCAAAATATTGCGTCAAGTCTTTATTATGAAAGGAAAGAACTAGCAATGAAATAAAGATAAGTGTGCTTTTTCTCTATACTTACAGGGTTTCGCAAGTTGAATCTAATTATTGCATCATTATATTGTGTCGCTTGTGTGATAGATTTAATCAAATGGATATCAAATTTTTGATAGAGTGTCAAAAATGTTTGAGTATGAAAGTGTTTATATTTGTTTATTAAGACAACAAAGGGTTTCCTAACATCAAGCAAACTAGGAGTTAAAAAAGCTATATACAAAAAGTTCTGTTTGGTTATGATCAATACACAAATAATAATTTTGTGTACTGTTGACAATTATGCGTATCGCAAACCTTGTAAATGCTCACAAACGCTTCTTGTTGCAATTACCTTGTCTTGTTTAGGATACTCTTGGTTTTTTATGCACTACACGAAAGTTATGGCAAGTGATTTTTAGTTTCATTATAGTTAAACAAACGAAGCTATTAAGCTTATATAAATTAAATAAATTATTAATTAAAATTGCAGCATTGCGAAAGTTTTTGTGAATTTTCCATTTAATTTTTTAAAAATTGTAATTTGTTTTCAATTAATTTTTTTTGTACGTGTAATTTGCACGTCACGACATGGTAATGTCTTATTTTGCTTTAAATATGAATTTTGCTTGATCTTTTTCATCTGTATTTAGTTAAATACTTATAAAAATTAAATACGCCACGTAAAATAATATGAAATTGTTTCCAAAATGTCTGAAGCAATAATAAACAGTTGAAAAAATCAAATAGGAATCATGTGTTGGATTTTCTTTGTGATATTTAATGAATTACGAGTTTAAAAACTGTAGATTTGTTTCGAATAAATTAATTTCAAAAATATTCTAAAAGAACTAAAATAGCCTACTTTCCTGTTACTTAAAAAAATTCAAATAAAATTTTTAAAAATTTTATTAATTTTTTAGAAAAAAGTTCTTAAAATAATTTCAAATTAAAATTAAGCTGAGAATTTAGGTATAAGTCTTTGTTTACATATTTGTACAATATAAAGTCATTTTCTTAGTCATTTCTTCAATTTTGACCTCAAAATTTGGCGCGCAAGCCTAATCCCAATGTGTTCAAATAGTTTTATGTGTGTCATCATTTATATTAGTTTTGGCTAAAGTTTCATGAATTTTAAAATTTGTTTTCTAATAAATTAATCTTATGGAATTACATATAAAAAATTATATATTGAGTAGTTCAAAAATTACATGAAAGACCAAACTATGCTTTGTAGTACCTTCTTTGCACAATTTTAAGACTCCTATGACCCCTTAAAATGCAACAGTAAGTATCGCTATTGTAGGATGGTATGGGTCAAGTAGAGGTAGATTTCAACGCAAGCTTTTAATTGCGATGAGCTCTGATTTTAACCTTTAAGTTAGGGGAGAGAGTTGTACCTTGGGACAATTTTTACATTTTAATTTTTTTCTTCGATAATTATGGTCAAAATAAAAATTTAAAAGCTGCATTTCAACAAACCAATATATTCCTCTATAATATTTTTTATTAAATTCTGGCAGCTTGAAATTAAAAAAATGCCACTCATTTAAAGTAGAGAGGATAAACTGTCCCAAGGTACAATATGATGTTGTACTTTGGGACATACTTTATAATTCAGCCAATGGTCATACACTTGAACTAATTTGTGTCAGGAGAGAGAAACAAGCTTTATTTCAAAATACATCAGGATGTGTGCTCTTTAGAACATTTCATCACATGTAAGGAAAAGATTTATCAGGTGTTGCCAGAATTATATTTTCAAACTTCAATCATTATAAAATATATCCAAAATAAAGCTGAGTTGTATTTTACATGTTTTGTGGAATTGCTCTTAAAATAAATAATAAATATATTTTTATTTATCCAAATTATTAAGAATCATGAATATGTTGTACCTAGGAACCTGTCCAAAGGTACAATACACTACATGGTTTAAATAAAAGCAAGATAGTGGCCAATCTAAATGCATTATCATTATTTTCCCATAACCAAAATATTTTAAAATCTTCTCTTTTATGAAGAAAATAAAATGAAATTGACTTTCTGTAAAAGTACAAAGGTAAAAAATTATATTAGAATGAGAAAAATGTTTACTTTGGGGTAATGAAATATTATTTTTTGTCACCAATTCATCAATTCAATGATGCTAGTGTTAAATTTTATGATGATGTGTGTTAGTTAAGGCTACTATTAGAAATAAACAATGTATGAATATTGAATAGATTCTTAGAAATTGTCAGTGTCCCAAGATACAAGCGTCCCAAGGTGAAACTCTCCCCCACCCCATATAAACTCTAAGGTAATGAAAGTGTTGCGATAGGTCCGAAATGAAGACCCGTTTCTTACACACGCTTTAGAGGGGGAACCCTTTCAGAATAAATGATTTTTGAACATTGCCCCCCCCCCCGCCTGTTTTTCTGAAAAAACTCTACAGCTCGAACTAAGAGAGATACAGATTCAAATTTGATACACGAGCTCCTAGTACCCGTCGAATGGCATTATAACGTTTTAGTGAAAATCTGGCGTGCGTAAATTGTATGTGCTAAAGAACTTTTTTTAAAAATTTATTTATTTTATCGTGTAGCAACTACAGGAGCGATCCCAATTGAAGGAGACTCATAAATATTTATGCTTGGTACTGGGATGGAAAACCGGAGACCGTGAAACCGATTTTTTTGCTTCGATTAAACTGGTAAAAACCTTTCTTTAGCTGAACTGGTTAAATCAGATGAACCAGTTTGAATAAAAATGTTAACCGGTTAAAATTGAAGGAAAGATTCAATGCTGTTATATAAATCAAGTTATCATATCGCTTTAAAATATATCAAAATGAATTTGTAGGTATCATTTATAACACTATTGATGAGTATAATGCCTCAAGGCACTAAGAACTAAGCCCCTTGTAATTCTATTCCTATGACAGATTACGCGGCAACAAAAATCTTAATTACGAATGAGCCCGAACAACCACGGGTATCCAAACCAAAGTGGCGCCTCTGTATAATTCTAGGGTTACTGGAATATCTGCGTATGAGGGTTGCGACATGATGCTCTCACCTGATTGGCTGGAGCATAGCCATGCTCCAGAGATACGGCGCTGTTATTTTCCCCCCGTAGACATTACACGGTGACTCAGCGAAGCTCTAATAAATCGCATCTAAACGATATAATCAAAGGAACGTAACCACTATTTGTTATTGATTTTGTTTTTAATGATCTATATTCTTCAATATTTATTCTTTTTTGGATAAATATTCTTAACGGCAAAGCTGTAATCCATGTTTTAATAAAGGCGTGTATCACTGCTATGGAATGCAAAAGTTGTTTAAACTCGGAAAAAGTGTATAAAGCTTTACTTTTTAATCTTTGTATTGTAAATTAAACATCATGTGGACAATTACATTTCTAAAAATAGTATTTTTTATCATTATATTACCAGAAAATGCCTTTTTTAATGTCGAAGCTAGCAGACGGTATTTGGCATGTCTTTGGCATGCGTTGGCGGAACAATAGTTGGCGGTTTAACGTAAACAAACTGCAAATCAAAGTCATTGCTTACTTGAAAGTTGAAAACATTCTTATTTCTTCCAAACTAAGCTACAACGTAATGTTTATATGTGTAAAACTGGAAAAATAACTAGTTTTGTTTTATTGGCGAGTTTGGCTGAGCGATAACGATTTTAGCATGGCTCACCTGCTAAGCTCCTTGTCGTTACCCTGAACAGCACACAGTGTATTGAAGGTACCCTATATAATTCTAAAGGGAAAAAAATATTGTCTAAGCAAAATTTTTCCGGCTGTATTTTTTTACTTAAAAAAGGTTTTTCTCTAATCCCACTTTTTGAAATTGGTTCTAATATTTTGTGTAAAATAATTTATTGAAAGCTAAAAATTTTAATCGTTCAACCTACTGGAGGCCCCCCAGGATAATTTTACACACATCTCTCACCGAGAAGGTTCTTGGTTCTGTGCCTGTCCTGGCTGTCCTAGCCATACTAAAGACATATTCGTGCTGGAGGAAAATATCACTGGGGTGCCCGAGTGCACTGCTCGTCATATCTGCGGAGTCGAAAGTCAGGACGGCGTATGATGTCGCTCGAAGTTCTGTTGGGGGCAAGCTCGGGTGTCGAACTCATCATTTGAACAGGTTTTAAATTACTATATGTGTATTGGCTGTGTAGAGTCAACATAAGATTCTCACTCAAAAATACTACGGATGATGTTTAGTATAAGCAATAAACCTGCTAAAAAAAACCTTCATTTTGCCCCCGGTGGCCGAGTGGTGTAAGCGACGAGCCTCTACCGAGAAGGTTCTTGGTTCTGTCCTTGTCCTAGCTCCTAGCCATACTAGACGTATTCGTGCTGGTGGAAAAAGTCCTCTAAAATTCACCGAGGTGCCCGACTACACTGCGATATACGCGCTCGTTAAATCTATAGAGTCAAATGTCCCGACGGGAGTTAGCATACTATGTCTCTCGAAGTTCCGCTGGGTGCCCGCACAGGTGTCGACTTCGTCACTTGACCAGGGTCCTAAATTACGAAGCGTAGCTGGCGGTGTTGAAGCTCCTAAAGTAGGCTACAAAATAGGAAGCCCGGAATCGATTACATTACCCATAACCTTTCCAACCTACTAGTAGCTAGAAATAGACAGCCGGAAACGTACAAATGGGGTTCTGGAGGCCTATTGGTTTGGGTAGCTGACTACTACACTAACAGTCTCCGCACTGGGAGTAATTTCTTTCCCTGCGTCAGTAAAAATTCTGCCTGTATCTGTCTTACTGAAGGTTTATAAGCGGCTCTCTGATCAAGCACACATGCCGGAAATACATGTATACCAACCAACTCACCAACGGACAATGCAGACTAACCGAACCAACGTCATGGAACAGGTTTTTCAAAGAAGCGCTTTTTAGTATTCTACTGTCACCGGTTGAAATCCAGCAAAAAAAAAAAAAAAAAGAAAGAAAGAAACGGTTGAACCGAGAAGCAGTTTTATTTTTTTAACAAAAAAATAATAATAAAATAATAATAAAAGGTTAATTATAAAATAACTTGCGTCATTTTTTCAAGGTTGATTTTTACTTATGTTTTAGAAAACTTTGTTAAAAGTTAACCCTTTCAGTCCCATCATTTAGAATTCCATCATTTAAGTTTTTTTTCTGATCGTCTATAGTCATTTATGATATCAAAAGGCACATTAGTCGATTTTTCAAACTTTTCCCCTATTAGAATATATTTTTTATCAATCCTATTATACATAGTCAGCCCTATTTTAAAAAAAAACTATGATCAGAAACATGATGATGCCAAATGTTATCATTTTGACTGAAAGGATTTATAATTAAACTACCTGACACTTTCCGCCAGCCGAAATATTTACCACACATTTAAAGGTCCCTGTAAAGTTCACACTTTGTCCCACGCATCTCTAGGCGTGATATAGGACTGCATATTTTCCAACTAAACAAAAATTTAAATAAATCGAAATCATAACTTTCTTCATTTTATTGTTTATAGACTCAGCTTTATTTATGTCACCATAAAAGTAACGAACAATCATGTAACAGTTCCTCTAAAAAAATTGAAAAAGAAACGAAAAAAGGTTATTATTTTGATTTAATTAAATTTTTGTTTAGTTAGAACAAAATGTAGCGCCACGCTTCTCCAGATGCATAGGACCAAGTCTGAACTTTACATTGATTTTTTAAGCGTTTATCAAAAGTTTCGGCATTCGGAAAGTGTGTGGAATTTGGATTTTAAATGTTTAACAATATTTTCTACAACATTCGTAAAAATCGGACTTGAGAAAATGACTCAAAAGTTAGCTTAGAATTTACTTATCTTTTGCACCTGGTACTCGCCGTTGGTCTATTCTATCGGGTATGAATACACTAAAAGTATGTGAAAACTAAACCTAATCCTATGCATTTTATCCTTGAGAAAAAGTATTAGGTCTCTGTGCACTGGGCTCTTTAACTATAACATATAATAGGGAAAAATAGATAGCTACCACGTTATCCAAAAACCGAAAAGTATCTACTTCTCACTTGACTGTGGTTCTAAATTAAGACGCAAGTCGCCAATAGCCCTCGTGTAGCTCTAGTGCGACAATAATTCAAGCCTACCTACCAAAGACCGAAGCTTATTTTCCTGACTTGGCAACGTGGTCGCAAATATGGAGTGCTTACGTCATTGACGATAACGTTCACCACGACGCTGTCCAGAGTCCAGATTATAATCACATTTCCTTCTATGACATCACGGTCAGCGGGAAAACCTAACAGCAAGTGATCCTCACAATTTACAGGAAAAATATTTATGCCAACTGTTAGACCAGGGCGGTTTTCAAGTTCAATAGCTTCCTGTTGTAAGCACAAAAATTTAGTGGATTTTTACACAAACATTTACAGATAAAACAAAGCCAAAATAACAGAGCTTTGCTGTTAACTATTTCCACTGTGTTCTTCTTGGATAAAGGTCTTCTTCAATTCATCCAATGTCGGACCAAAAGTGCTTCACCGTCACCTGGGCCATAGAAAACGTCAGCGCCTTATCGCTACAGGATTGCCCGGAATTTAAATCCCTCCCTTGGCAAATGTTGTCCACCGACATGGATATTGGAAATTACCAACTAGGAGTCCAAGTCACAGCATTAGAAGTCGTATGTCGTTTGTATAATAAATCGTCATTGCCTTACAGCAACTGCGAAATGTCTCTTGTATCCCCTGGCGGTACGATTCCTCTTAAACGGAAAATCAATGGCCGTTTTGACTTTGATAGAAAAGACATATTCGGCGACAAAAATGTTTTGAATCTTCAGAGGGACACTTTGACCGTCTGTTGTAAGATTTTAGGAGTGTGCATAAGCGAACCAGATCTTCGATTTTGCTCTGTGCTACACAAAATGAACTTTCCATGGACAATTGACTACTTCTTACACGACGGAACTTCTCATAGCGCTTGTCGAAAAAACGATAGTTTTCAACTATTTATCAGAATATTCAGTAAAGAACTTTTGACGAATAGAAAAATGGTTACTGCTACACTAGAACCTACTAGAGAGGGTTTTCACTCCATTGTGGATTTCAGGTTTCTCAGCAAACTAGACTCGGGATATGGTATTGATAAGGCAAATCATTTCCCTAATTATAACTTATGGAGAACAGAATGTGATATTTTCAAAACAATCAATACCGATAAGAATCTTCGACTTGAATTCGACTGCATTGTCGCAGTTAGCAATCACAACAATAAAATAACATCTTCAGAGACTACTGAAGCCTCATCAAAAAGTGTCAAAACAAAACCATCAGTGTCAGTTCAAGATTCCCCCGGAACTCTTACTAACGACTTTTTATCTATACTCGGGGATACAACCCTCAGCGACGTAACCCTCAACACTGAGGGCGAATCCTTCTCGGCCCATAAAATTATCCTGGCCGCTAGATCGAGTGTTTTCAAGGCGATGTTCGAGAAAGAAGATACCTCAGAAGGTCTCTCGGGTGTCGTGGACATCAAAGACATTGACAGCGAGACCGTACAGCGATTGCTGGTCTTTCTTTACGGTGAATTGCTCGAGGACACAGTGGGGTGATGCCTCGAAGCTGTACTACGCGGCGGTTAAGTATGCTGTCCTCCTCTTGAAGCAAAAGTGCTCCAACATCTTGCAGGCCGGTCTGTCCGTGTCCAATGCGTGTGCCGCAATCGTCTTGGCGGCCAGGCACTCAGATGACGAGTTGTTGAAAGGCGCGGTTGATTACGTTCGCGACCACCAAGAAGTTATGTCATCGTCTGATTGGGAAAAGTTGGAAGAGAGTGATCCTCGATTAGCCGCCAAAATACTGCGGCAAGTTTTTGTCAAGAAAGGTAAAGAACTAGCAGCGAAATAAGATACGTTTACTGTTTGTCTGTACTTACAAGGTCCGCAAGTTGAAGTAATCGTAGCATAATTACAGTGTGTCGATAATTTGGGATAGATATAAGCAAATGGATGGAACATGTTTGAAATTAGCTTAAAATTGATTTATGGTTATTTATTACAACAAAAGGTTCTCTAAGATCAAGCAAAATATTAGTTAAAAAACCATATGCAAAAAGTACCGTCTGGTTATGTTCATTACATAAATAATAATTTTGTATTTTTTTAAACATTTATGCGTATCGTGGACCATGTAGATAATATCAAACGCTTCTTGTCGCAAATACCTTTCCTTGTTTCAAGACATCTTAGTTTTATATGTACTACACGCAAGTTAAGGCGAGTTATTGATAGTTTTAGTGTTTTGTTAAAAAAATCGAAAAATTATAAATAAAAATTACAGCATTGTGAAATATTAAGTTTTTGTGAATTTTCTATTTGAAATAAGTTTTTTTTTAATTGTAAGTTGTTTATTTTAACTAATTTTTTTTATAAGATATTGTAATTTGCACGCCAAAATATGGTAATATTTTATTTTGAATATGCATATTGTTTGGTCTTTTTTATCTGTATTTTGCTAAGCAATTTTTAGAATTAAATGCACCACGTACAACAATCAATTATGAATTTGTATCCAAAATGTCTGGAGCAACAATAAACAGTTGAAAAAAATCAAATAGCTCAAGATTTTTTTTTATGATATTTAATGAATTAGGAGTTTAAAGGTATAAATTTGTTTCACAAGTATTTGTCAATTTTTTTTTTCAATTTTACTGGTTAGTTTTACTTTATAGATTTGGTACAACATCTTATTTACCTAGGATATATCTTCTAAATAAAAATTATTTAATAATGCTGATCTTAAATGCAATACTCAAGTGAAGAAGTATATTAATCGATAATTACGTAAATGAATATTCTTTTTATAGTAAATGCAATTACAATATTTAGCCATAAAATAAGCCAAAGGACATAATAATCTTTGCCTTTTAGGTGTTACAATCTTTTTCTCGAACGGCAGTTTTAATCTGCAGTTACTTTCCTAACACATATCAGGAGTCCAGGGGAAGAATTCGTCGATGGACAAGGAGAGAGCAGAACCAAGGGAGAAACCGTTTAAGGAAATTACTCGTTATCGTCTCCAAACAGACCTGATACGGACAATGAACGTTCCCTGTCAATGAAGGGTATTTACCCCCGTACTCTTCACTTGTTCTAAATAATCAGGGGGTGGGGAGCCCAGTCGGTTACGCACTCGCCTAGCATGCGAAAGGTCCCAGGTTCGGGTCCGGGCATCGCCAAAATAACTGCCAACTTATAAACGGCCCTAGCAGCCAAAAATGTCCGACGAATAATACCCCGTGTAGAGGCAGTGCACGTTAATTAATGCTTCAAAGTCCTAACGCTGCGTACGATGTCGCCCTTAACGGCTGCGTTGGGTGCCTACTCAGGTGTCGGCTCGTCACTTGACCGTGGTTCCAAGAAACGACGCCCGTCGCCAATTGCCCTCTTATACCCCTAGTGCGACGATAATTCTAATTAAACTAAACTAGAAAAGAATGAAACGTATCGAATTAGATTTGGTTTTCTTATACTTTTAGTGTACAGGGTGGTTATAAAATAACGCTCGCTATTCGGAGTGTTAATAAAGCTTGTAACTGTAGCTTTAATGAATAATCCAAATGGAAAAAACTTTGAGACACTTACTAATCAAGAAGGGGGGGGGGGGAGAAGGGGATCATAAAATACAAACTCGTCTCCTGACCAGGGTTCTAAATTACGAGGCGTAATTGGATGTGTTGGCCAAAATTAGCCATAATTGGCTAAGTCTCGTAATTAGAACCTTGGTCAAAAGACGAGTTTCTTGTTTATGATTCCATTCTTTTTCGTAAAAAATAAACCCGTCTCTTGACCAGGGTTTTAAATTACGAGGCGTAATTAGTTGTGTTGGCCGTAATTAGCCACAATTGACGACGCCTCGCAATTTAGATTATGGTCAAGAGACGAGTTTGTTTTTTTATGATTATTCTTTTTTTATGATTATTTTTTAGGATTTTGTCTTTTTCATGATTCCATTCTTTTTCCCCTTCATGATTAGTAAAGTGTCTCAATGTTTGATGCATTTGGATTATTCGTTCAAGCTACAGACCACTCCGAATAGCGAGCGTTATTTTATAACCACCCTGTATATGCATACTGCTAGACACCAACATAGTGTATATGCATGCGGCTATACTCTATAATAGTGTATATGCCGCTAGAGAGGACCAACGGCCAATTTAAGGGGTCATAGGAGTCTTAAAAATGTGCAAAGAAGATACTACAAAGCATAGTTTGATCTTTCATGTCATTTTTGAACTACTCAATATATAAGTATAATTTTTTTTATATGTAATTCTACAAAATTTATTTATTATAAAACAAGTTTTAAAATTTATGAAACTTGAGCCAAAACTAAAATAAATGATATCAAACATGAAGCTATTTGAACGCATTGTGATTAGGCTTGCGCGGCAAATTGTGAGGTCAAAATTGAAAAAATGACCAAGAAATTGACTTTATATTGTACAAATATGTACAAACAAAGACTTTTACCTAAAATCTCAGCTCAATTTTAATTAGAAATAATTTTAAAAAAAATTTAAAATCAAAATTTTTTAATTTTTATTAATTTTTTTAGAAAAAAGTTCTTCAAATATTTTCTAATTAAAATTGAGCTGAGATTTTAGGTATAAGTCCTAGTTTGTACATATTTGTACAATATAAAGTCATTTTCTTGTTCATTTTTTCAATTTTGACCTCACAATTTGCCGCGCAAGCCTAATCACAATGTGTTCAAATAGCTTCATGTTTAATATCATTTATTTTAGCTTTGGCTAAAGTTTCATAAATTTTAAAACTTGTTTTATAATAAATAAATCCTGTAGAATTACATATAATAAAATTATACTCATACATTGAGTAGTTCAAAAATGACATGAAAGATCAAACTATGCTTTGTAGTATCTTCTTTGCACATTTTAAAGACTCCTGTGACCCCTTAAGGCCACCGAGTGCAAAAGGAAGATAACTTATGTAGAAATCAGCCTTGAGAAAATGACATATGTTTTAGAAAACTTTGTTAAAAGTTAATAAACAAACAGCTAGACACTTTCCGCCGGCCGAATTTTTACCAGACATTTAAAGATCCCTGTAAAGTTCAGACTTTGTCCCAAGCATCTCTAGGCGTGATATAGCACTACATATTTGCCTACTAAACAAAAATTTTAATACATCGAAATCATAACTTTTTTCATTTTATTGCTTATAGACTCAGCTTTGTTTCTGTCACCATAAAAGTAACGAACAATTATGTAACAGTTCCCCTAAGAAAATTGAAAAAGAAACGAAAAAAGGTTATTATTTTGATTTAATTAGTTGGTTGATTGATATACATATATTTTCAGGCTTGCGTGCTTGCTCAGAGAGCAGCTTATAAACCTTCGTCAAGACAGTAACAACATACACACACTCTCATTCACATGCACACATATACGTGACAGAAGCTGCCATCTATCACGCGAAACCTCCACAATTTAGACATGTCCCTGAAGGGGAGGGAAATAATCTCCTGGAACCTGTACCCGTGGGAAATTGCGCAATGACCGCCCACATGACTTTCGGACCCAACAGATTTAACGAGCACGTACTCCGCATATACTCTGTGAGTTTTCAGCGACCAGGACTCGATCGCGGAACCTTCCGATCCGTAGATCATCACTGACCACAGGCCACCCCACAACCCCAAAAAGGTGATTATTTTGATTTATTTAAGGGGTCTAAGGAGTCTTAAAAATGTGCAAAGAAGGCACTACAAAACATAGTTTGATCTTTCATGTCATTTTTGAACTACTCAATGAATGAGTATAATTTTTTTATATGTAATTCTACAAGATTTATTTATTATGAAACAAGTTTTAAAATTTATGAAACTTTAGCCAAAACTAAAATAAATGATATTAAACATGAAGCTATTTGAACACAGTGTGATTAGTCTTGCGCGGCAAATTGTGAGGTCAAAATTGAAAAAATGACCAAGAAAATGGATTTATATTGTACAAATATGTACAAACAAAGACTTATACCTAAATTCTCAGCTCAATTTTAATTAGAAATTATTTTAAAAATAATTTAAAATCAAAATTTTTAAATTTTTAAAAAAATTTTTAGAAAAAAGTTATTAAAATAAATTCTAATTAAAATTGAGCTGAGAATTTAGGTATAAGTCCTAGTTTGTACATATTTGTACAATATAAATACATTTTCTTGGTCATTTTTTCAATTTTGACCTCACAATTTGCCGCGCAAGACTAATCACACTGTGTTCAAATAGCTTCATGTTTAATATCATTTATTTTAGTTTTGGCTAAAGTTTCATAAATTTTAAAACTTGTTTCATAATAAATAAATCTTGTAGAATTACATATAAAAAAATTATACTTATTCATTGAGTAGTTCAAAAATGACATGAAAGATCAAACTATGTTTTGTAGTGCCTTCTTTGCACATTTTTAAGACTCCTTAGACCCCTTAAATCAGGGATTCTCAACCTTTTAAAAGCTACCACCCCCTTAAGGATTGGAAATAATTTCACCGCCCCCTTTGTGAAAATCTTGTAATTTTCTAAGACATATAGAAGAAGAATACTGAATTATAAACGATCAAAATTTTGAGTAATTTTTTTCACATCAAATTCCTTTGAGGATAGTAACATTAAATTTTTGTTAATTAAAATGACTTGCAAAAAATGCTTTAAATATGCTTTTATGTTTTAAAAAAATGTACACCGGATTAGATATAATTGAAGAAAAATACACTAAAAAAATAATGCACTATAAAAGCAATATCAATCAAAAACATTACTGAGATGGTTGTGTTTGATGGTTCGAAACCAGTTTCTGAACGTTTGGTGCAATGTTTTTTGAGAGATTAAGACACAGGTCCCCTCTTTCCACGATTTGGAGTCGACATCTCTTTTCTGAAATTAGTTCAGCAACAGCACTGAAACTTCTCTCACAAAGGTAAGAAGAAGGACATGCAATCAAACATTCCTTCACGATGGTCCACAATCCTGGATAGCAGCAACTGATATTAGTTTGAAGCCAAAATTCCGTGAGACGATCATTATGAAAGTTGGCTTTCATAGTTTCATTTGTTGAGGGTTCAATCATTTCCTCCTGAATATCAGTATCTGCTTTTTCGATATTCATAAATGGGTTCAAGATCCAATGGGGGAACTCCATTGCCAAAATATCCTTAAAACACAGAGAAAAATCCTCGTGCAAGGCCTCAAGGTGTTGACAATAAACGAATTTTTCATCAAAGGGTATTTTATTGCCGTTATGCAGCACAAGCTCATTTAAGATTGGGAACTGGCTAAATTCATTTCTACCAAAACTGCTGCCATAAAAGGAGTTTATTTTAAGAAGGCAGAAACGACAGATTTTTTAAGAATCAGATTCTAAATTCAGATCATCACCTTGAAGTTGCGAATTCACAAAATTAAATTTTGCAAATAAATCCGTCATATAAGCAATATCCATCTTAAACTGCAGCAGTCTCTCTTTTCAAACTCAATCTTTCTCTTCGAGAAATTCTAGAACTGAGTCGAAAAGATCCCAGAACCTATTGAGGCAGGCACCTTTGGAGAGCCAGCGAACCTCGGTGTGTATAAACAAGCGATTAATTTCTTCATTATTCTCCTTACATAGCAGCCGGAATGACCGATCGTTGAGAGCATTGCTGCGAATTTTGTTTATAGCAGAAATGACATATTGTAATGACTGATGCAAACTAAATGCTGTCTGTGAATCACGCAGTGAACAGCCAATATGCCTGCGACCTCTTTCTTCAAAAAAGAAAAAAATCCACGATACTTTTCACAATTATCACGAAGAAGAATTTATAATGCACTTGTCAGACTGGCCAAATAAAACTACTTATGACGCCGGAAAAACAAACGAACATTTTAATTTTTTAACAATGCGAACAAGAATACACGAGTTTAAGTAACCAAGAAGCATTACAGGAGCAAAAGAACATTTTAATTTTTAATAACACGAAAAAGAATACACGAGCTGAATAAACAAGAATTATTATAGGACTTGAACACTGAAGATGGCATGGACAACAAGTGAGTTACACAGAGAGCGGGGCATGTATGATAGTCCTAACAATGGTAACCGGGTATTCAATGGTATATTTTCCTTTGGTACTTTTAAATTTAAGTTTGAATTCCCAAAATATGCTAATCACCCCCTTACCGCCCAAAACATATCCACTGCCCCCCTACCGCCCAAAACATACCCACCGCCCCTTACCAGCCTCCAACCGCCCCCCGGGGGGCGGTAGCGCCCCCGTTGAGAACCATTGATTTAAATGTTTGTTTAGTTAGAACAAAATGTGGCGCCACATCGCTGCCGTGATAAGGTAAACTGCAGTAATCGCCACAATGAGTTGCACCGTTTTTGCTCCAAAATAAAAAAGTTCCAGTATGTTTTCTTACCGGTTAAAGTGATTTAGTGCTTGCAACAAAGGTCCAAGTCACTATGGAAGATACTGCAATTTACCTTATCACGGCAGATCGCTTCTCCATATGCGTGGGACCAAGTCTGAATTTTACATTGACTTTTTAAGCGTATATCAAAAGTTTCGGCAGGCGGAAAGTGTGTGGAATTTTGATTTTAAATGTTTAAAAATATTTTCCACAACATTCATTAAAATCAGACTTGAGAAAATGACTCAAAAGTTAACTTAGAATTTATCTACTTTTTGCACCCGGTACTCGTACATTAGCCGTTGGTCCACGCTAGCGAGTATGAATACACTAAAAGTATGTGAAAACTAAACCTAATCCTATACATTTTATTCTTGAGAAAAAATCTTAGGTCTCTGTGCACTGGGGTCTTTGACTATAACATATAATGGGGAAAAATAGATAGCTACCACGTTATCCAAAAACCGAAAAGTGTCTGCTCCTCACTTGACTGTGGTTCTAAATAACGACGCCAATAGCCCTTAGTCTCCGCCAATAGCCCTTGTGTTGCTCTAGTGCGACGATAATTCAAACCTACCTACCAAAGACAAAAGTTTATTTTCATGACTTGACAACGTGGTGGCAAAAATGGGTTGCTTACGTCATTGACGATAACGCCCACCACGATGCTATCCCGATTATAATCACATTTCCTTCTATGACATCACGGTCAACGGGAAAACCCTAACAGCAAGTAGTAGTAGAAGTAGTATATTTTTTTGCGATATGTAATAGCAAGTGATCCTCACAATTTGCATGAAAAATATTTATGCCAACTGTTAGACCAGGGCGGTTTTCAAGTTCACCAGCTTCCTGTTGCAAGCACAAAAATTTAGTGGATTTTTACGCAAACATTTACAGATAAAACGAAACCAAAATAACAGAGCCTTGCTGTTAACTATTTCGACTGTGTTCTTCTTGGATAAAGGTCATCTTCAATTCATCCAATGTCGGACCAAAAGTGCTTCACCATCACCTGGACCATAGAAAACTTCAGCACCTTATCGCTACCGGATTGCCCGGAATTTAAATCCCTCCCTTGGCAAATGTTGTCCACCGACATGGATATTGGAAATTACCAACTAGGAGTCCAAGTCACAGCATTAGAAGTCATATGTCGCTTGTATCATACATCGTCATTGCCTTACAGCAACTGCGAAATGTCTCTTGTATCCCCTGGCGGTACGATTCCTCTTAAACGGAAAATCAACGACCGTTTTGACTTTGATATAGAAATGACATATTCGGTGACAAATTTTTTTTGAATCTTCAGAGGGACACTTTGACTGTCTGTTGTAAGATTTTAGGAGTGTGCATAAGCGAACCAGATCTTCGATTTTGCTCTGTGCTACACAAAATGAACTTTCCATGGACAATTGACTTCTTCTTGCACGACAGAACCTCCCATAGCGCTTGTCGAAAAAGCGATAGTTTTCAACTCCTTATCAGAATATTCAGTAAAGAACTTTTGACGAATAGAAAAATGGTTACTGCTACACTAGAACCTACTAGAGAGGGTTTTCACTCCATTGTGGATTTCAGGTTTCTCAGCAAACAAGACTCTGGATATGGTATTGATAAGGCAACTCATTTTCCCAATTATAACTTATGGAGAACAGAATGTGATATTTTCAAAGAAATCAATACCGATAAGAATCTTCGACTTGAATTCGACTGTATTGTCGCAGTTAGCAATAACAAAAATAAAATAACCTCTTCAGAGACTACTGAAGCCTCATCAAAAAATGTCAAAACAAAACCATCAGTATCAGTTCAAGATTCCTCCGGAACTCTTACTAACGACCTTTTGTCTTTACTCGGGGATACAACCCTCAGCGACGCAACCCTCAACACTGAGGGTAAATCCTTCTCGGCCCATAAAAATATCCTGGCCGCCAGATCGAGTGTTTTCAAGGCTATGTTCGAGAAAGAAAATATCACAGAAGGTCGCTCGGGGGTCGTGGACATCGAAGATATCGACAGCGAGACCGTACAGCGATTTCTGGCCTTCCTGTACGGCGAATCGCTCGGGGACTTACAGTGGGATGATGCCTCGAAGCTGTACTACGCGGCGGACAAGTATGCTGTCCTCCTCTTGAAGCAAAAGTGCTCCACCATCTTGCAGGCCGGTCTGTCTGTCTCCAATGCGTGTGCCGCAATCGTCTTGGCGGACAGACACTCAGATAACGAGTTGATGAAAAGCGCTGTTGATTACGCACGCGACCACCAAGAAGTTATGTCATCGTCTGATTGGGAAGAGTTGGAAGAGAGTGATCCTCGATTAGCCGCCAAAATATTACGTCAAGTTTTTATTATGAAGGGATAGAACACGCAACGATGCGTTTACCGTTTGTCTGTACTTACAAGGTCCGCAAGTTGAATGTAATCATATCATCATTACAGTGTGTCGTTAATTTGTGCAATATATAAGCAAATGGATGGCACATGTTTGAAATTAGCTTAAAATTGATTTATAGTTATTTATAACAACAAAAGGTTTTCTAATATCAAGCAAAATAGGAGTTAAAAAACCATATGCAAAAAGTACCGTCTGGTTATGGTCATTACATAAATAATAATTTTGTATTCTGTTAACATTTATGCGTATCGTGGACCATGTAAATAATATCAAACGCTTCTTGTTGCAAATACCTTTTCTTGTTTCGAGACATCTTAGTTTTATATGTACTACACGCAAGTTAAGGCGAGTTATTTTTAGTTTTTGTGTTTTGTTAAAAAAAATCGAAAAATTATAAATTTAAATTACAGCATTGTGAACTATTTAGTTTTTGTGAATTTTCTATTTGAAATAAGTTTTTTTTTAAAATTGTAAGTTGTTTATTTTAACTAATTTTTTTTATAAGATATTGTAATTTGCACGCCAAAATATGGTAATGTTTTATTTTGCTTTGAATATGCATTTTGTTTGATCTTTCTTAAGTGTATTTCGCTAAGCAATTTTTTTAAAATTAAATGCACCACGTACATCAATCAATTATGAATTTGTATCCAAAATGTCTGAAGCAACAATAAACAGTTGAAAAAAAATCAAATAGCTCAAGATTTTCTTAATGATATTTAACGAATTAGGAGTAAAAAAGTATAAATTTGATTCACAAATATTTGAAGAATAATTTCAATTTTACTGGTTACTTTTATTTTATGGATTTGGTACAACTTAGTCATCTAAGGTATATCTACCAAAAAGAAATCATGTAATAATTCCGGTCTTAGCGGCAATCCTCAAGAGATGTAGTAAAGATGTAAGTGAATCGAAAATGATGTAAATGAATATGCTTTTTATCGTAAGTGCAATTATAATATTCAACCAAAAAATAGGCAAAAGGACATAATCTTTGCCATTGATGTTATGCCATTTAGATGTTATAAACTTTATCTCTAACTGCAGTTTTAAACTGCAGTTATATTCTCTAACACATTACAGGAGTCCAGGGGAAGAACCCCTTCATCGAACAGGAATCTTCTCGTATTCAGGTCTGCTTGGCTGATCTTAGTGACAAGAAAATGGTTTCTCCTTTGGTTCTTCTTTCGCATTACAAACGTGGGATTCATGTCTGGAGTAAATCAGGATTGTGGAGCAGAACCAAGGGAGAAACCGGTTAAGGAAATTACTCGTTATCGTCGCCAAACTGATCTGATACGGACAATGAACATTCCGTGCCAATGAAGGGTATTTTTTCCCGTACTCTTCACTTGTTCTAAATAATCAGGGGAGTGGGGAGCCCAGTCGGTTTGGCATTCGCCTAGCATGCGAAAGGTCACTGATTCGGCGGTCCGGGCATCGCCAAAATAACTGCTGACCTATAAACGGCCCTTGCAGCCAAAAATGTCCGACGAATAATACCCCGTGTAAGGGAGTGCTCGTTAAATATCCTTCAAAGTCCTAACGCTGCGTACGATGTCGTCCTTAACGTTTGCGTTGGGTGCTTATTCAGGTGTGGCTCGTCACTTGACTGTGGTTCTAAAATACGACGCCCGTCGCCCATAGCCCTCGTGTAGCTCAAGTGCGACGATTATTCAAAACCTAACCTTAAATAATCAGAAACTATTGTATATTGAGTTTACAAAATATACTAAGAACATAAATTTGTTATAGTAAAATATTTCATCCTCTTCACTTTCACCAGAAATCCTCATATATTCCTTAATATAAGCATGTTTTTCAAACAATTATATTTTTAAAAGTATTATTTGCAAGGAATTTTGAAAAAAATAACAGCACATATTTTCAAGATCAATTTAGTGGAATTTGAGGTTTAGAGCGGTAAAAACTTATTTTTGCTGTGTTATGAATATTCATATTATAGTTTGGCTGCCACAAGTTGGCAATCAAAATATTTTGATTGTGGAACAGTCCACTTCGAAAAAAGGCAAGGAGGGTTTTGGTTTTGGCAAGAGTTACTGTGTTTGGCGATTCTTTATGGGCGAATATTTCTTTAAGGTTTAGAAACAGGTCATCAATTGAAGGGTATATAGGCAAGAACAATAATATATCGCCGATAACTGATGTGTAGCTCAAGTGTGATACATTATTATTTACAATCGAACTAGACCAACAATCCCCTTTTCTCGCCAAACGCCATGAGCTGGCAACCCTTTTTCCTTCGGCTTAAAACCTTAAATCAAAGTGGAATTTTCCACAATCAAAATATTTTGATTGTCATTTTGTGGCAGCCAGGCTATACCTCTATCAGTTTATTACAGCTAAATGTCCAGTGTGACATTCGCTTTTATGGGAAATTTTCTTAAATGACCGCTTAACATTTTGCAACACCTCCGAAACCTGCTTAACTTTCTTGCTAATCACTTTTTAAAAACAAGTGATAAAACAGCTGCTTTAATTTCGGTATTTTTGGGAATTTTGAACATTCTAGTTTATAATAGAATAGTTAGAATTTAAAAAAAAAATTCAATGAAGTTTTTTGTAAGTTCTACAAAGGTCCACTTGTGTGTACCTCTGAAGAGAGGAGGATACTAACAAAAAAAGAATATTATAGAAGAACACACACACAAGGAAAAGTAACCGAAATATTTTATCTCTACACTCTAAATAATGAATGCTCAAAAACGGCGAAATTTTCCTTAATTTTGACGATTCCGTTACTGGCAAATGCTCCGAGTTTTCATTCCCTCAAAGTGAGGAAATTTGAATCGTCATTTTTTTGAAGATTTGAATGTCGTCTAATCTAAAGAAATATTTCGTCATTTTTGAGCATGTGAGTACAACAATGAGATTTAGTTTCCTCGAAATCAAGATACAGAATCGTCAAATCACGATCGTAAAAGTGAGGATTCGCGTTTATTCAAAAGTCAAGTGATAGTTTGACGAAACAATCCTCAAAATTAACGAAATGAGGCTTAAGGATTCATGAATGGTCAAAAATGAAAGTGTTTTTTGCTTGACTAGTTTTAACGGAAAAATAAATTGCTGATTTCCACAGCTGGTGAGAAAGCTGGGGAAAAAGTGGAAGAGCAGGATTTCTAACCCAAACAAGCGGCCTGTGGCAATCTATGTAATGAAACGTCAAACCCACCTTCATTGTAAGGTTTGTGAAACCCCCCATTGATACATGCCATTCCGGTTCCGCCTGGGCGAAAATCCATAAGAGGGAAAAAATGTGGAGTTTGCTCTTCATTCCATGGATTCGATGGCTCATGTAAACGCACCTGGTGAGTCGTACCATTTTTTATCTGAAATAATTAGCTTGTTCCAGTAGGGTGGTAATAAAATAACGCTCGCTATTCGGAGTGGTCTGTAGCTTTAATGAATAATCCAAATGCAAAAAATTTTGAGACACTTACTAATCAAGAAGGGGGAAAATAATGGAATCAAGAAAAACAAACTCGTCACTTGACCAGGGTTCTAAATTACGAGGTGCAATTGGATGTATTGGCCGTAATTAGCCATAATTGGCTATGCCTCGTAATTAGAACCTTGGTCAAGAGACGAGTTTCTTTTTTAAATAACGATAAATAACGACCATAATAATCACTAATGGTCAACTCCATAAAAAAGTCAACCTCGGTACCAAAGTTTCGAAATTAAGTAAAATTATAATTAAATTGTTCCCTACATTATAAATTAACATTCTACACATGTATCCAAATCAAAAGTAGCAAAATTTCCTGTAATGGGATGCATTTATTACATCCACTTTTAAAATGTCAGTCAGTTACCATTTTTTTTTATTTTTTAACTTCAGAATATAAATTTCAGCTGCAGAAACTTTGTAAATGATATTCTCTGTTTTCAGTACTAAACGATTTTGTGTGATGCAATTAACTTAAAATGCTATTTGTTTACACATTTTAAAAGGTCCGATTATATAGGATGACGATGACAGAAATAATCACTAGTGGGTACTTTTTTATTTCCACAAGCTGTACCTAATTTCTTTAACGATTGTCAAACTTTCAGATTTGACTATCAAGTCACTAGATCAACTAATGTCCTAAATTTGCCATAGGCTCCCTAAGAAATTAGTCAATAATAATACTAAAAAATAAATCCTTAGTTTCAAATATCAATAAAGACCGTGCTAATCACGCATTTATATAATTATCAGTAGCCCCTAATTTACAATGACCCCTCTTTACAATGAATCAGAACGCAAAGGGGGAAGGAGCATATCGTTATCTATTATCACAAGGTCTTATCATTTACAGAAAAAGCGAAACGAAATGAACAGGGCTTGGCTATTAATTATTTCCACTGCGTTCTTCTTGGTAAAAGGTCATCTTCAATTCATCCAATGTCGGACCAAAAGAGTTTCACTGTCTTCTGGGACATAGAAAACTTCGGCGTCTATTCGGGTAAGGATTTACTGGAACTGGAATCCCCGACTTGGCATCTGGCTGAGGAGGGAAGTGAACTTTTCTCCCTAACAGTCCATGTGACAGCATTAGAAGTCATATTTCAATTGTATCCAACCACTGCATCTACATTCACCAATTGGGAAGTTTCACTTATATCCTCTTGCGGTGCGATTCCTCTGAAACGGGAAAACTTTGGCTGTTTCAGCATTAATAGAAGCGACATATTCGGGGATAAAAGCCATTTGATTCTTCCGAGAGACACTCTGACTGTCTGTTGTAAACGTTTAAAGGCATGCACCGACACCAGAGAGCTTCGATTTTGCTCTGTGCTACACAGAATACAATTTCCATTTACTTTTGAAAACTTCAGAGAACTCGACGAAGCCTCCTATACAACTTCTTGGAAAAAAGATAATTTTTTATTTCATATCAATAGAGTCAAATATGGAAAGTCTACTCATATGGTTACTGTTCGTATAGAGCCTTCGGAAGACGTTTTTGAATTACATTTATTGGATTTGAAGTTTTCCATGAAAAGAGGAAGTTCATTTAGTATTAATGATGTGTACCATCATCCTAATCGCAGAACATGGCAAGCAAACTTTCGTATTTCTAAATTATACGATGGCGCAAAGGATCTTCCTCTCGAATTTGAATGTATTGTCGCAGTTAACAAAGTCAACACTACAACCACCTCCTCTTCAAATGGTATCAAAACTTCAACAGCGTATCCGGCATCAGAAAGTGTCAAAACCAATTCGCCTACAGTAGCAGTTCAAGATTCGACCGGAACTCTTACTTCGGACTTCCTATCTCTACTCAGGGATTCTACCCTCAGCGACGCAACCCTCAACACTGAGGGAAAATCCTTCTCGGCCCATAAAAATATATTGTCAGCCAGATCGAGTGTCTTCAAGGCGATGTTCGAGAAAGAAGACAACACAGAGAATCGCTCGGGGATCGTGGACATCGAAGACATCGACAGCGAGACCGTACAGCGATTGCTGGTCTTCATGTACGGTGAATCGCTCGAGGACTTACAGTGGGATGATGCCTCGAAGCTGTACTACGCGGCCGACAAGTATGCTGTCCTCCTCTTGAAGCAAAAGTGCTCCAACATCTTGCAGGCCGGTCTGTCTGTCTCCAATGTGTGTGCCGCAATCGCCTTGGCGGACAGACACTCAGATAACGAGTTGATGAAAAGCGCGGTTGATTTTGCTCGCGACCACCAAGAAGTTATATCATCGTCTGATTGGGAAAAGTTGGAGGAGAGTGATCCTCGATTAGCGGTCAAAATATTACGTCAGGTTTTAAAATTAAGGGACTAGCAACGAAATATTATGTATGTACTGTTTGCCTGCACTCACAAGGTTCCGTAAGTTGAATGTAATCAATGCTTCATTACAGTGTGTCGCTAATTTGTGATAGATATAATCAAATGGATAGCAAATGTTTAAAATTAGTTAAAAATTGAATTATAGTCATTTATTACGACAAAGCAAAATGTTTTCTAACATTGAGCAAAACAGGAGTTAACAAACTATATGCAAAACGTAGTGCTTCGTTTTGGTCACTACATAAATAATAATTTTGTGTACTAGTAATAGTTATGCGTAACGCGGACTTTGTCAATGCTGACAAACGGTATGCGTTGCAGTACCTCGCCTTGTTTCGTATAATCTTGTTTTTATATGCACTGCACGTAAGTTAAGGCAAGTTATTTTTAGTTATATTAGGTAAACAATCTAGACTATAAATCTTAAAAGAAATTATAAGTTTGATTTGCAGCATTGTGAAATATATAATTGTTGTGAATTTTCTATTTGATATAAGTTTTTTTTAAAATTTAAAGATTTTAAATAATTTTTTTAAACGCTATTGTAATTTGCACGTCAAAAGATGGTACTGTTTTATTTTGCTTTGAATTATTTTTATCTGTATTTTGGCAAGCACTTTATAAAATTAAATGTATCACGTACAGCAATTAATTATGAATTTGTATACAAAATGCCTGAATCAATAATAAACAGTTGAAAAAGGCAAATAGCTCAATTGCTATGTTTTCTTAATGATATTTAAAGAATTAGGAGTTTAAAAGTATAAATTTGTTTCACAAATATTTGTAATTTTTTTTTTCAATTTTACTGGTTAGTTTTACTTTATAGATTTGGTACAACATCTTATTTACCTAGGATATATCTTCTAAATAGAAATTATGTAATAATGCTGATCTTAAAGGCTATACTCAAGTGAAGTATATTAATCGATAATTATGTAAATGAATATTCTTGTTATAGTAAATGCAATTATAATATTTAGCCATAAAATAGACAAAAGGAAACTGCAGTTACGTTCCCTAACACTTTTCAGTGATCTCATCACTGAAAGTTCACTTAACGGTGATTCATTGAATTGAGGGTACACCATCGTTTTACTTGGCAAATCCAACTTCGAATAGAAATTACACATTATCTAGAATCCGAAGAGTGTTTTTATTTTACCACAAAAGAAAAGAGTTAAATTATAGCAGAAATAACGAAAAATCAAAGAAATATCTAAAACAATTTTTTTTGCAAGTATTTAAAATAAACACATTCAGATTTTTAACTCAAAGAATTGAGGATAATTTAATTCCTGATTGTAAGTTTTGTGTTCTGAGGTTTGTTGCATTAAGGTAGGCAAATACCCAAAATTCTAAAATTTTTAATATTACTTTAATCTTTTCCAAACTTGGCATAGTGATTTCAAATATGATGAACAATGCTATTTAGGCATTTTTTCTTATTTAATATTATTTATTTATTTTTAACCTTGTTTTTCTACTAAAAAAAAGAGGTTTACGCTAACAAGTCTACCACATTGAATTTTCATCCTATAAACATTAATTATGTGTTAAATTCTCCTTTTTGAACTGATACATGCAATGACCCTCCAGAGTTACAAACAAATTATAAGAAAAGAAGTTATCAAGAAAAATGTAATGAATTTAACTAAAAAAAAGATTTTTTTCGATTAACTTACACTTGAAATTATTTTCAAAAAACCTACTATATTTGTACCAGATGTTAGAGGCTTATAGCACAGTTATATATTGAAATAGCATCTTTAAAAAAATTCAGGTAAATTAATGTAAAACTTTTGAACTGATGCATGCAATGACCCTCTAGCGTTACATACAAATTACAAGAAAGAAGTCATTAAGAAAATTTTTATAAATTAACCACAAAAAAAAAGATTTTTTACGATTAACTTACACTTGGACATTTTTTTTAAAAAAAAAAACTTGTATATTTACACCAGATGTTAGAGGTTCATGGCACAGATATATATTGAAATAGCATCTGTAAAAAATTTCAGGTAAATTAATGTAAAACTTTTAATGCTAGAAGTGTTAGCGTAAACCTCTTTTTTTAGTTGAAAAACACCGTTTAAACTAAATCAATTATATTTAAATAAAAAAAATTGTCCCAAAAGCATTGTTCATTATATTTGAAATCACTATGCCAAATTTGGAAAAGATTAAAGTAATAGTAAAAATTTTAGAATTTTGGGTACTTGCCTACCTTAATTTAAAGACATTTTAAAACTGATAATGGCTCCTCGAATGGCTCCTCTAATGCATGAATTTTTATTTTCATCCCACATATGTATCTTTAATACTCACACATTATGGGAAAAATACTGAAAAAAATTTAACTGTATTAGAATTTAAATAATTTCAATTTTTAAATTTTTTCCGTACAACAAAAACCAACTGCAAAATTCCAATTTCGATAATAATGACTAGAAAACTACTAAAAATGATTCAAAATAACCCTTTTTAACCCTCTAATGCAGTGGTTCTCAACTGGGGGGTTGCGAAGCGATCCTACAGGGGTCGCAAAAAGTTTTTTAAAAACAAAAAATACATTTAAGTAACGTTTTATACAATAATTTTACAACTGGAAAATTTTTATAAATTAACCACAAAAAAAAAGATTTTTTACGATTAACTTACACTTGGACATTTTTTTTAAAAAAAAAAACTTGTATATTTACACCAGATGTTAGAGGTTCATGGCACAGATATATATTGAAATAGCATCTGTAAAAAATTTCAGGTAAATTAATGTAAAACTTTTAATGCTAGAAGTGTTAGCGTAAACCTCTTTTTTTAGTTGAAAAACACCGTTTAAACTAAATCAATTATATTTAAATAAAAAAAATTGTCCCAAAAGCATTGTTCATTATATTTGAAATCACTATGCCAAATTTGGAAAAGATTAAAGTAATAGTAAAAATTTTAGAATTTTGGGTACTTGCCTACCTTAATTTAAAGACATTTTAAAACTGATAATGGCTCCTCGAATGGCTCCTCTAATGCATGAATTTTTATTTTCATCCCACATATGTATCTTTAATACTCACACATTATGGGAAAAATACTGAAAAAAATTTAACTGTATTAGAATTTAAATAATTTCAATTTTTAAATTTTTTCCGTACAACAAAAACCAACTGCAAAATTCCAATTTCGATAATAATGACTAGAAAACTACTAAAAATGATTCAAAATAACCCTTTTTAACCCTCTAATGCAGTGGTTCTCAACTGGGGGGTTGCGAAGCGATCCTACAGGGGTCGCAAAAAGTTTTTTAAAAACAAAAAATACATTTAAGTAGCGTTTTATACAATAATTTTACAACTGGAATGGAAGAAAAAAATCACCACACATTATTTTACTTTATATCTTGGTTAATTTGCATTTCAACTTTTTTATGTTATTATTACATATTTTTAATTCTAGTACGTTACGTTGCAACAAGCTATTGAGAAACTTGTGCCTGTCGGAACTTTTAAATTCGTAACATAAATGGAAGTTTTCAAAATTAGATTTCTTAACTTAAGCAGCATAAACATTCAGCTTCTTTAAGAATCCGTTAATTTTGTCTTGGGTCTTGATTATTGTTTTATTGTTATATTTCGACCTTGTAGGCTCGGTATTTAGCTCATTTAGGTGCATAAATATGTCTGCTAAGTATGAAAGTTGAAACAACCAATTTGGGGAGCTTAAAAAATCCGGCCAATTCTGGTTTAGCATCTTGTAAAAATATCAGAATTTCAGATAGCAGCTCAAATAACTTGTTCAATACCTTCCCACGGGACAGCCATCGTAATATAAAAAAAATACCCAAGTATAGTAGTTAATAAAGAGCAAAGCATGTGTAGTACAGGGGGGGGGGGGGAGGGTCGCGAAGTTATTTTGTGGCATTAGGGGGTCGTCACCTACAAAAGGTTGAGGACCACTGCTCTTATGCAAGCTGTTACCGTTTGGTAACGAGTAACATAATCCACTTTATTCTATTAAATTAGAGCTCCTCCTAGACAAATCTGTGTTTTTTTCATCTATTACATTTCATTTTAAAGTTTTAGTTACTAATAATCCTCATAGATGACAGTAGTAAAAGTGTAATCAAAATTAAAGAGTGAGGTTATTAACTTTTGTGAAATTACGTTTTTGGCAGTATTCAAAGAATAATAATATTAGTACTACATACTAATAAATTGTTTTGAAATATTAATCATAGTTAAAAAGGGTTATTTTGAAATGTTTTTAGTAGTTTTCTAGTCATTATTATCAAAATTGGAATTTTGCAGTTGACTTTTGTCATATGGAAAAAATTTTAAAAAATGAAATTATTTAAATTCTAATGCAGTTAATTTTTTTTTAGTATTTTTCCCATAATGTGTGAGTATTAAATATACATATATATTTTTTTGGGATAAAAATAAAAATTCGTGCATTAGAGGGTTAACTATGATTAATTTTTCAAAACAATTTATTAGTATTTAGTACTAATATTATTATTCTTTGAATACTGCCAAAAACGTAATTTCACAAAAGTTAATAACCTCACTCTTTATTTTTTAATACACTTTTACTACTGTCATCTATAAGGATTATTAGTAACTAAAACTTTAAAATGAAATGTAATAGATGAAAAAAAAACACAGATTTGTCTAGGAGGAGCTCTAATTTAATAGAATAAAGGGGATTAAATGTTACTTTTTACCAAACGGTAACAGTATGCATTAGAGGGTTAACAATGGAAAATCTTATCGTAAAATAGCTGAGATTGTTGGTTAGATAAATCAGTTATTTATCATTGAAAATAGTAATTATTTGGCTATTTTATCGCGTTGTTAGTTTGGACGCTAGGCCTATCTTCAGATAGCTTAGCGTCCGAACTAACAACGCTATAAAATAGCATAGACGGATTGTTTAAAGAAAGGTATACCTTTCTTTATTCATTTCCCATTATTGTTACGCAATTATTATTAATTAAGCACATTCTTCAGCCAATTATGTGTTTAAAAGTATACTTTGCAAGGAATTTTTCTTTAAAAAAAATCAACTTTTAACATTTGATGAGAGGCTCGTCAATTGTGGTTTGGAGGATTGGAATTGGAAGTTTGGAGCGGTAAAAATACATAATTTTGTTGTGCTATGAATAATTAAATTAGCTCTATTCAGTTTCTTACCCCTTGTGACATTTGTTTTTATTCAAAATGTTTCGTAAATTGACCGCTAAAACTTTTAGCAACACCTCCGAAATCAGCTTAACTCTCTTGCTCATTAATTTTTTTAAATATAATTAATACATCATCTGCTGTTTTGTCGGTAGCTTTGGGAAACTTGAACATCCTAGTTTATAATAGAACAGTTAGAATTAAGGAAAATGTAAAATGAAGTTGCAAAGTAAATTCTGCAAAGGTCCGCGTAGGTGTTCTTCTTAAGGCCTTTCCACACGGTATTCCTTGTGAACTGCTCGGACAGGGTTGTCCACCTGCCCAGATTCTGACGTCACACGTTCCTGGAGGGGTTGTTGTGAATGATACTTATCGCTAGTCTTGGCACATTTTTAAAATTTTTCAATATTTATACAAATTTCTATCACGTGAAGGGGTTGGTTGGTATACATATATTTTCAGGCTTATGTGCTTGGTCAGAGCCCCGCTTATAAACCTCCGTCAAGTAAGACAGACACAACACACACACTCTCACACGCACATACGCGACAAATGCTGCCGTCTATCGCGCGCCACCTCCACAATTTAGAAAATCCCTGAAAGGGAGGGAAATAGTCTTCAGATACCTGTACCTGTGGGAAACAGTGCAATGACCATTCACAGGACTTTCGGTCCCAACAGATATAACGAGTACGCACTCCGCATATTCGGTGGGTCTTCAGTGGCACCAAGACTCGATCGGGCAAACTCTATTTCGCCAACAAGACGTCAGAGCTATACTTGATGCTGATTGGCTACCTATATATCTCCGCAAAACCAGTTTACCGATTTTCATATCTCCCACGAAAAAATTCCATACAAAATTTACCACAGCGGTTCTCCACGTTATTCCTATGGAAGTTCCTTGATCAAGGGGCACCGTGTGAAAGCGCTTTTATCGAAGAGGATAATAACAAAAAATATTAAAAGAGCATAAACATGAAAGAAATCACCGAATTATTATATACGTATATAATAAGGAATAATTTTTTGCTTGTCTGGTTTTAATAGTAAAATAAATTGACGATAGCAGCAGCTGTTCCAAGTAATCGAATTTTATTGGATATAAAAAAAATAGTAGGCTGATCCGGGGTAATTATTCGACTTGCAAAATATGTGAAATAATTGGACAGGGAACAGAAACCAAAATTCATTATACTCTATTACGTCTATCCAGCAAAACCAGAATTTGTTAAGTGCATATCCAGAAGAGGTCTGATTAAACATTAGGATAAGATTAGTACTTTTTCTCAAAAATAGAGTAATTATACCCAAAATTATTTTAAAAAAAAAGGGTTTAAGTTTTTTTTTCAATCGATGCTAAATTGTGCATAATTTTTTTTACATGATCTTGAATTTTGTAATGGTCAGTCTTAGATACGTATTATATGTGTTATTATGAAGGTGATTTGTGCTGAAAAACATTATTGAAGGATGAACAGTAACGTTAGAACGTGCATGTTTAGTTATTCGGCAATTTTTTTAGTTATTAAGTTAATTATTTAACAAAGCTGTTTAGTTATTGTACAGCTGCGGAAATAAAAAAAGTACCACTAGTGATTATTTCAGCCGTTAGTCACCCTATATATTCGGATCTCTTTGAGATTGTGAACAATTAACGTTCTGAGTTAATTGCATGACACAAAATTTGCATAAGAGGCCGTCTTCATATTAAATATGTTACGAACTTTGAAATTTCCAATAGCAACACCCAATTTTAATAACTTAGAAATGTTAAGCACTCTCGAAAACCATTAAATATAAGTTTTTGTTACATTTGGATGAATATTTGACGAGTTATTCAATCGAATCACTTGTGGACCTTTTGGGGATCATCTCTAAAATGACAAGCGCAGTCTAGTTTTTCCTTTTGCAAGGCCGTCTTTATTTATCAATTACACATAATGTTATACACAGTCCTCTAAAGGGTAATTAAAAAGTATTTTGTGATTTACTCAGGAAATTATGAATAAAAAAATTTAAAATTTGGGATTTCGCTTAAACTTCCTGTCTTAAATGCATTTCTGTAAAAATATTGAGGGGTTTAAAATCATATTTTTTAAAAAATTAATATAATAATTATTGAAAAATATAAAAATTGTTTTAAATACCCCAATATTGAATGCATTTTGTTTGGGTTATTATAATTTCTTTTCAGTAAAAAATTCGTTTCATTATCTTAATTATTTATAGATTGTGATAGTTTTTTATGTGCAACTCATTTAACATTATGGGACCTAAACTTTGCACGTCTCTAACTCCCCTAATAATGCTTAAAAACTAACAAAATTTGGAATTTCGCAGTAACATAGGTCATAGATTTGAAATATGGACTCAAAAAGGGGTGTTACTATTGGAAATTTTAAAGTTAGTAACATTTTTAATATGAAGATAACCCCTTATGCAAAATTTGCGTCATGCAATTAACTCAGAATGTTAATTGTTTACAATTTCAAAAAGGTCCGATTCTATAGGGTGACTAACGGCAGAAATAATCACTAGTGGTACTTTTTTATTTCCGCAGCTGTACATGCTATGGGGTAATAATTGGACTGCATACCATTTCTTTTGTTTTCTCATGTAGTGCGCTTAAATGATATCTAATTATAGCTACTCAAACCTAATTAAGCCAAAAGAGAAAGAAGTTAGAAATTGAAAAAAGTTGCATTAATTCCTTTTAGAACTTACTGCATTAAATTTGCTAATTGATCATGTCTAGCCACACACACAGGCCAATTTCTACAACTTCTGAGATTGAAGATGTGGGTAAAATGAAATTACAGAACTAGGCAGATACAATGTATCTTTTGGTGAGTCTGCTGATGATAGAGGTATACTGTCAATATACGGGAAACATACACCACGAAGTGAGTCCTATATTCTAACGTTTGTTGATTCTATCCGTCATTGGTACACTGACATACATGGTCGTCTGAATCGTATTCAAACTTTAGTTTTTAATCTAATTTACCTTCGAAGGAACAAAAAGGCGCTACCAACAAAAACCGCGAACAAATGTAATTATATTTTTTTACCTACCAACAGCTATGGATTGCGTTGAACAAACCCATTCAACCTGTTGCAAGCAAAGACATCTTATCAAAGATATCTGAATGTAATAATTTTTCAAAAAAAAAAAAAAAAACAATTTATTAGTCTTCATTTTCGCAACCAAACAGTCAGTCTGATCTATGGTGTAATCAAGTTCGTAGAACTATGTAACAACAAAATTAATTTTGGGCCTTAATGGTAAGTTTTGAGGATATTTTCGATTTGATTTATTCATTAAAAATTGCAACGTTAAAATTTTTTGGGAAAAAGAAATTTCAATCAACCTTTCGCAGTAATTAAATGTAAGCTGAATTTTGTCAAACTAAGAAAAATGCACGATAAATGTTTTACACTCAAGCACTACGTATGGAGTGTTTTACATTAAAAAATCACTGGGGTGTTTTACGCCCCAATGATTTTTTAGCACATATAATTATGTACATAAATTTTTTAAAGATTGTCAAACTGTCATATTTGATAAATTTTAATGTTAACTTATGTTATAAATTTGCCTAGGGCGCCCTTAGAAATTAATTATTAATTTCACTAAAAAAAGTCATCCTTAGTTTTAATTAACAATAGAACGCGTTTAATACAATTACAACATAATATTAAACACGGGTTTATATAATTTTCAGTAACCCCTCATTATCATTATTTACAATGAATTAGAAAGCAAAGGGGGGAGAAGTATATCGCTATCTATAAGTTTAATCGACATGTTTTATCATTTACAGATAAAACTAAACGAAAATAATAGGGATTTGTGGCTTTGTTGCTAACTACTTGCATTAAGTTATTCTCGGTAAACGGTCTTCTTCAACTCATTCAATGTCGGACCAAAAGTGTTTCACAGTCACCTGGGCCATAGAAAACATCGTCATCTATTTCTCGGGTACGGATTTTCGGGAACTGGAATCCCCCTCTTGGCAAATGGCTACCACCCATGAGGATGGTGAACATTTCCACCTAGGACTTAGTGTTACACCATACAAAGTCATATTTCAATTGAATAATACATCGCGTGTGACTAACACCAACTTCGAAATTTTTCGCGTATTCTCTGGCGGTATGATTCCTCTAAACCGAGAAGGCCAAAGCAAATTTAGCATTAATAGAAGAGACATATTCGGTGACGATAAATATTCGGTTCTTTCAACCGACCCTCTGAAGCTGACTGTCTGTTGTAAGATTTTAGAGGCATGCATCAACATCCGAGAGCTTCGATTTTGCTCTGTGCTACACAAGTTTTCTTGGACTATTGAAAATTTCAGTGTACTCGACGAAACCTCCCATAAAACTTCATTGAAAAAAGATAATATTTTATTTCATATCACTATAGTCCCAACTGAAGATAGAAATCATACGGTTACTGTTCGTATAGAACCTTCGAAAGACGTTTTTGAATTACACTTCTTGGATTTCAAGTTTTACTTGCAACAGCGTAGTTTATTAACTTTTCTTCATGGGTGTACTCATCTTAATCATACAACATGGAAAACAACCGTTTTAAGTTCCGCATTATGCAAAATCGGCAATCTTCTGCTTCAATTTGAATGTATTGTCGCAGTTAACAAGGACAGCACTTCCACAACCTCCTCGTCAAATAGTATCAAGACATCAACAGCCTATCCAACATCAGAGAATGTCAATACCCAAACAGAATGTCCAAAATCAAAAAGTGTCAAAAACAAAACAGTATGTCCCTCATCCGAAAGTGTCAAAACCAATTCGACTACAGTAGCAGTTCAAGATTCTCCCGGGACGCTTAGTTCGGATTTTCTATCTCTACTCAGGGATACAACCCTTAGCGACGCAACCCTCAACACTGAGGGTAAATCCTTCTCCGCCCATAAAAATATATTGTCAGCCAGATCGAGTGTTTTCAAGGCGATGTTCGAGAAAGAAGACACCACAGAGAGTCGCTCGGGGATCGTGGACATCGAAGACATCGACAGCGAGACCGTACAGCGATTGCTGGTCTTCCTGTACGGTGAATCGCTCGAGGACTTACAGTGGGATGATGCCTCGAAGCTGTACTACGCGGCGGACAAGTATGCGGTCCTCCTCTTGAAGCAAAAGTGCTCCAACATTTTGAAGGCCGGTTTGTCTGTCTCCAATGCTTGTGACACAATCGCCTTGGCGGACAGGCACTCAGATGACGAATTGATGAACGGAGCGGTTGATTACGTTCGCGACCACCAAGAAGTTATGTCATCGTCAGATTGGGAAAGGTTGGAAGAGAGTGATTCCCGATTAGCCAACAAAATATTGCGTCAAGTTTTTATCAAGAAAGGAAAGAACTAGCCATTAAATATGAAACTTGTACTGTTTGTCTGTACTTACAAGGTTCCGCAAGTTGAATGTAACCATTCATCATAACAGTGTGTCACTACTATGAGATGGATAGAACCAGATGAATACCAAACGTTTGAAATAACCTTAAAACGGATTTAGAGATATTTATTACGACAAACAAAAGGTTTTCTAATGGCAAGCAAAACTGGAGTTAACAAACCATCTTCAAAAAGTACCGTCTGGTTATAGTCATTACATAAATAATAATTTTGTGTACTGTTAACAATTTTGCATATAGTGGACTTAGTAAATGCTATCAAACGGTACTTGTAGCATATACCTTGCCTTGTTTTGAATACTCTTTGTTTTAATTGCACTACATGTGTGTGCAAGTTAATGCAAGTTACTTTTAGCTATAGTATAGTTAAACAGTCGAAACTATAAACTTGAAAAAAGTATAAATTAAAATTATAACATTGTGAAATATAAAGTTTTTGAGAATTTTCTATATTTAGTTTTTTTTAAATATGTAAGTTAGGTTTAACTAATTTTTTGTATACGCTATTGTAATTTTTACGGTCAAAATATGGTAATGTTTTATTTTGCTTTAAATGTGAATCTTGTTTGATCTTTTTTCTTCTGTATTTAGTCAATAACTTATAAAAATTAAATGCATCACGTACAATAATTATGTGTTTGTTTCGAAAATGTTTAAAGCAATAATAAACAGTTGAAAAATGCAAATAACTCATGTGCTAAATTTTCTAAATGATATTTAATGAATTAAGAGTTTAAAAGTGTAAATTGGTTTCAGAAGTATTTGTCTAATAAATTTCAATTATGCTAGTTCGTTTTTCATAGGCTTGGTACAACTTCTTAGTTTTCAGGGATATATCTTCCAAATAGAGATCATGTTATAATTCCGATCTTAAAGGCTATCCTCAAGTGATGAAGGGACGAAGTAAATGAATCGAAAATTACGTAAAAGAATATATGTTTTTATAGTAAATTCAATAAGAATATTTAACAAAATAAAGGCCAAAGGACTTTATAATCTTTGCCTTTTCGATGTTATAATCCTTTCCTCTTATGACAGTTTTAAATTGCAGTTACTTTCACTTACACACTTTAGGAGTCCAAGGGAAGAACCCCCGCGATAGACCAGGAATTTACGTCTGCTTGGCGGACCTTGCAGACAAGAAAATGGTTTCTCCCTTAGTTTTTCTCTCGTGGTAAAGGCGTGAGAATCATGTGTGTAGTGAATCAGGGTTACCACTAGAGGAGAACCAAGGGAGGAACCGATTTCCTTACACGAAATTAATATTTTAACCTCCTCACTCGCAGGCTTCACCCCCCCCCCTTCCCTTTCGACAGAAATCCTTCGCATACATTCTTTACATAAGCATATTTTTTAAACAATTCTATATTTAATGTATATTTTTCAAGGAATTTTGAAGAAACAAACAAAACGTATAACATATCATGAGGGGCCCTTCAAATTAGTGGAATTTGAGGCTTGGTATGAATAAGCAAACGAGGTCTATCAGTTTATTACTATTTAATGTTCATTGTGACATTTGTCTTTCTGTAAAACGTTTCTTAAATCGACCGCTTAAAAACATTTTTGCAACGTCACCGAAATTCGCTTGACTTTCTATTGCTCATTAATTTTTTTAAAAAATACAATTAATAAATCAGCTCCAGTGGTATCGGTAGTTTTTGGCGGCTGGAGGATTTCAGTTTATAACAAATAGAAAAAATTTTAAAGGGTAGGGGGCAGGTGTAGATACATATATATTCCAGCTTGTGTGCTTGATCAGAGACCCACTTTATAAGCCGTCGTCAAGTAAGACAGACACAACAATAATCATAACTGTCACATAGAAAGGAAGTACATCCAGGGCGAAGGCGGGAAACAAACCCGCACCCGTCACAGTGCGCAGACTTCTGGCGTAATGGTGCAAACCACTCGGTCATCCGCCGCCCCCCCCCCCCCCCCCCCCCCCCCCCAAGAATAATAAAAAAATAAAAAGCGATATTTGTCAAGTAAATTTTACAAAGGTCCACTTACAGGTATATCTGAAGCGAAGAAGATAATAACACAAAAAGAATACTAAAAGAACATACACGTAAAAGATGAATAACCGAAATATTTTATCGTACCGGATAATTATTTTTGCTTGACTGGTTTTAACGGAAAAATAAATTGAGGATTGCACAAGCTGTTCCAAGTTATCGAGTTTTATTGGATAGAAAAAAAAGAGTATACTATGCAAAGTTTGTTGTTTAGTGATAGTTAACTTAGATAAAACTTAGTTTCATGAAATGTGCATTAGAAATAAATAATTTTTAAATGATAACTAATAAATAATCTGAAAAATTACCAATATGTTCCAATCAAGTGATATGGTTAAAATAGTTGTTTATTTAAATATACTTTAATAAAAACAGATCAATAATAGGCTGGTTAAATTAACGTTGTTTGCAGCAAACAAATAAAATTCGAGACAATTGAAGACTTCAATTTAAGAAGGTTTTTTTAAACACAAATTCTTAAGTGCGTGTACAGTACAGGGTGGTTATAAAATAACGCTCTCTATTCGGAGTGGTCTGTAGCTTGAATGAATAATCCGAATGCATCGAAAATTAAGACATTTACTAATCATGAAGGGGGGGGGGGAAGAATGGAATCATTAAAAACATTAACTCGTCTCTTGACCAGGGTTCTTAATTGCGAGACGCAATTGGCTGTGTTGGCCGTAATTGGCTACGCCACGTAATTTATAACTTGGTCAAGAGACGAGTTTCTTTTTTAAGATTATTCTTTTTTATGATAATTTTTTATGATTTTATCTTTTTCATGATTCCATTATTTTCTCCCCTTCTTGATTAATAAGTGTCTCCATGTTTGATGCATTTGGATTACTCATTCAAGCTACAGACCACTCCGAATAGCGAGCGTTATTTTATAACCACACTGTACTTTCTGTGTGTCAGGAATTTTTTTTGTTTGTGTCTGTTCTACTTGACGGAGGTTTATAAGTGGGTCTCTCATCAAGCACGCAAACTGGACATACATGTACCAACCAAACAACACGCATATTCAAGGGGCCTGTTGCTTTTATAGTACCGTCAAAGCGGATATCTTTGGCCACTCTTCGGTAAAAGATTTGCTTCTTAATTTCTCTTCATAAAAAGATATCATTTTAAATTGTTTTACATTTTTGTAACGGTGGAGACATCGCCTTTCGTTTCATGTAAAAAAATTATCATTCTAATTCTGGCAATACCACAAATGCTGTTTTCATTCTTACTAGCATTAAATGACAAAAATCTATCTCTTCCAACTTTTGTCAGGAACACTTAAAAAAATATTGAAACTATTTAAATAAAACACTATTCTATACATGGGAAAGAATATTACACCATTTGTTTTATTCTAAGTTGAATATTTTTTTTATCCTGTATTTAAATATTGGAAATTGGGAAGCTTTTGCTGATGAATGCCGGTAACTTTGGTCCAAGATGTAAAGATTCCTTTATGGAACTTTGCACTTTAAAAATTGTAGGTAAAAGTGTATTCTGTTTAACTATTTTTTTTTTAATTTTTACGTTTATTATTACTCATTTTTTAGATACTTTTTTTTTTAAACCAAATGATTTTAAACATTAAAAATTTAAAGATAAAATGCAAGAAACGTATGACTCTCAAAATCGCAAATGTCGAAAGGTAAAACATTTTCAGATTCCTAATTATGAATAGATTAATTTTTTCCCTTTTATAATGAAATAGTTTGTTTTTGATAAATATATTTGCTATTAAATCTTGCTTAAAAAAAGTTCTTTTTCCCGTAATAAAATAGAAGTTTACTTTTCATTCAAGCGACAAACAATACTGGTATTCATCGTGTAATGTCATTCCACGATACACTGCAATGTAGATATTAAGTTATGTTCCATTAATAACTATATGTATTATAACGTTGTTATTTTGAGGCTTAAACGTTTTAATATTGCTATTTAGTTCGGTAACACAGCCTTTAAGGGTGTTAAAAAGTATGTTTCTTATGCATTTCATGGGTGGCCAAAGTTACCCGCCCGGCTCCTAATAGTGTATAATTTTTTAAACCAATACCAATTTTATATTATTTTATAAAATGTAGCAAAAATGATGTGGCGTGGCAATGCGAAGCATTCCACTAAGCACTAAGCTAATGGGCCTCAGAAAATTTCTGTTTTTCAGTTTCTGTGTTCAACTACAAAAATTTACTGTGAAATGACCTATCAATTTGTCAAAAGACACAACTTCTGCGTGAAAAGATAAAATCTGTAACCTCTGACACAGATTATACCTGTTGAGGACAAATTTTTTTCTGTTTGATTACGAAAAGAAAATGTGATATCATCGATCAAATGACAAAACCTCGAATGTGCATTCTAGGGATTTTCTTTTTTTTTAGAGAAATAAAACTTTTTCTCTGTTCAATCGGTTTTTTCCTCCGGTTTTAACCGAGACCAGTTAACAGTAACTCGGTCCTTTGAAAAACCGGATCCAGTTGCTTTTGGTTATACTCGCACTAGAGCTATAAGAGAGCTATTGGCTACGTACGTCGTAATTTACAACCACAAACATGTGGATAGCCGACACCTGAGTAGGCACCCAACACAACTTTTAATTGCGACATCGTACGCACCGGGGACTTTGGAGCATATTTAACGTGTATTAACTGTACTGTAATGTGTACTAAATGGTGCTACTTTAGGCTTTGGCGAAGGGAGTCTTTTTTGGTGAATTTTTTTTTTACATAACAACTTTATTTCACAGTGTGACTAAACGTTATATGAGTTTATTATTCTTTTTTCGATAAGGGAATTTCTTTCCTAAACTGAAATAGACGTTACCAGATAACTTTTTATCAGCACGTTCATTTCCAAATCCTATTCTCTTTTTTCTAATCAATTTCATGAACAATGTTGTCTTACATTTTTATCTCTCCCTTTTAGAGAGTGACAAGGGCCATTGATAAAACCACGGCCAACGTCAATATCAAGGCCAGAGAAGCTCTCCCAAACCTGTGCTAGACGACGTCACTGTTTCGAATGCCAGCCGAAAATCGAGAAGAGCGCTTCTTCGGCCTTAGTAGTTAAGTAGGCCCATAACTCGTAAACTTTTATAAGCAGATGTTTGTTGAATATGATAACGGATAGTTATTTCATCATACTTCATGATACATCAATTTATATCAATAAATATATTATATCATTTATAAATCTTTCGAATTCATATGTTATTCATATTGAAAGATGAAAAAATATTCATAATTAATTATGCATAAAAATAATATTAATAGCAAAAACCACATGAATTAGCCATTCCCTTCACATGATTTAACCCTTGGAACTGCCTCAATAGACGCGTTTACATGAACCATCGAATCCATGGATTAAAGAGCAAACTCAGAAATTTTCCCCTCTTGGGGATTTTCTCCCAGGAAGAACCGGAATTGCAGGGTTCATCGGGGGTTTCGCAAACCCTCCAATGAAGGGGGGTTTGATGTTTCATACCTTGGATTAGGCCACAGACTATCATCTGGGTTAGAAATCCTGCTCGACCTCTTTTTCCCCTAATGGGGATTTTGACATTCCATGGATTCGATGGCTCATGTAAACGCGCCTAATGGGGTCCCTCAAATTGACTTCGAGGATGAAGAAGAACAGAAGGATCATCTGACCGTTTTCTACGGGGTCCAACGAATATAATAAAAAAAAATATGAAAATAGAAAAATTATTAAAGTAACAGAGGAGCATACAAAATAAGTTGTGTTATTCAGATGTTCAATATAGAATAAGTGTACAAGGTATTATCATTTCCATAGAACAAACGCATTAGTTTTGGAATCACAACTTCCGAAGAAGTATTGCTTAGCCACTGCTTAGTCACTGACTGCTTAGCCACTTAGTATTGCTTAGCCACTGACACTGCTTTAAAATTTAAAGGAAGATAAATTATAAGAAGATAATTTAATAGAAAATTATAAGAAGACAATTTAAAGATGATAAAACAGTAAAGTAGGATATAGTATTGAAAAGATTTCGGTTAAATGCCGTGGGCAGGTAGACTGCAGGAGCTAGACTAATTGACTTGGACCATCATTGTCAGCTCTCAAATAACTCTAAATAATAAGAAAGTATGCTGAAGAAATGATTATTTCAGAGCAAAAATAGTCCAATTCATTGCTGTTGTTACTGCGGTTAACCCATCCACGGCAGTAGAGTAGCTTACCTGCCTGCTATACAGTTTTCTCGTACATATAGGGGTGGATGGTGGCATTTAAAATTGGTATGATATCATCCTATATCATCAAATTTCCCCTCTTTCTAAGTCGAGTAATTGGACCATTAACATGTTTTGTCATACACTCTTAAAACAAACGAGTGAAATCCACTCCAGTTGGAGAAGTGCATTTTCGACACTGGAAAGGAGTGAATATTAAATCAGACTGAGTTAAAATACTCGTTTGGAGTGATCCTGTCGGAGGTCTAACACACAAAGGATCCACTTCAAGAGGAGAAGTGGATTTTCCAGACTGGAGGAGTGAAAATTTACTCAGACTGAGTTAAAATCGCTCGTTTGCTTTAAGAGTGTACTCAGCATATACCACTCTTAAAACAAAAGAGTAAAATCCACTCTTGTAGGAGATGCGCATTTTCAACACTGGAGGTGTGAAAATTAACTCAGACGGAGTTAAAATCACTCTTTTGTTTTAAGAGTGTAGAGTAATTGGCTGTATTGTCTACACTCTTCCCTTCCAAGGTGCACCTTTTTTATGATGATGTTAGCTATATATCGCACTGAACGCGGAAAAGAGACATATCAAAAAAATACTACACTGCTCAAAACAATTAGGGGAGCACTTTTTAATTTCAAATTTAACTTCACTCCCAACTTTTTAATTTTTATCCTATAAATCTAAAATTTGTTAAATAGGTTCACTATGAATTCGAAATGAAATAGTAAAAAACAGGAGAAAAAATCTTAAGTTTTTAATACTTAAATTTAAAGGGGGGAAATGGAATAATAACTTTTTAATAAATTATAACAATAATTTTTTCAAAACTTTTTTGTTAAAAATAGTTGAAATATATTTTTAAACATCTAAAAAATGCAAGCATGAAAAGTTAAGGGTCAATTTATTTTCTAAAACCCTGTTTTAAAGTGAAATTTATTTTACCATATTTTTCTTATTTTCATTAATATAAAAAAATATTAAATTCTTCAAAATACGTTATTCTTCCATCTAACGATACATAAGTGTCGAATTTAACAGAAAAAAATCACAAGCTGATGATTCCCAATGTAATCATTGGGAGCGAAAGGGTTTAAAACATGTGCTCCCCTAATTGTTTTGAGCAGTGTAGCTTTTCAGAAAAATCGTCTGAAGTTTGTTTTCTGCATTGCATTGTTAAAAAAAAATAACGATTCGCTTACTGCATTCCAACTATTCTAATAATTGATTTAATGTGTGCTTTAATATTGCTAGATACTTAAATTTCGAATAGTACAGCATTTACAACTAGAAAAGTTTTATTTGTGCGGTAAGTCACTTTTTCGCGTACAGCACGCCCATGCAGCGCAAGTTTAGCTTCCAGCTCGTGTGATTTTGCAAGAAACGACGTGTGCTCCTACCAACCTCGTTTGAGGCACTACTGTGAGGTCAATCGCAAACTGTTCTCCAAACCCAAGTAGGATGGGAGAAAAAGTTCCTTTCATACCGTTTCCTAGAAAAACCCAAGACAAGAGGGGATAGAGGAAGCAGGCTTGCGCGTTCAAATTGCCCGGACAATCGGCGCAACTGTAACGCGAACATTATCCCCATAACGGCCATAACTGTCTTTTATGGCAGACTTGCAACGCCAGCGGGGCCAAGCTTCATATTCTTTTGGTGCGTAGTGTAGGAACTTTAGAGAGGAAGAGACTTTTGGACTTTCAACATGTCTCGATCATATGTCTATGTTAACCAATTCGGCGTTTAGCCAAAGATTTTGTATTTTTGTTTTCTTTTGTGAAGTTGTGCTGTGGGACTAGTTTATATTAAAAAGTATTTATCCCCGAGAGTAGTTTCTTTACTACAAATACTTTAGTCTCACCACACAGCCTATCACAATGGCGCCCAACGAAATCTCTTACCCGCATGTTGGGAAAAATTTCGCATGTTAGGCAAAATTTGAAAAATTCAAGCTGCCGCAAAATATGTGTCTTCCTCTCTCAGCCCTTTTTTTCAGGACTTACGAGTTTAGACCCGCCAGTCAACTCAAATTGACCAAGTCCGTGAAACTTCAAATGTGCCCAAATCCCTTGGTAGAAGCATCGGAAATTATTATTAACCCAAGTCTACTGCAGACGACAACCGAAAGATAAGTCTTTTTTTTATTGCCTTAAAATTAATGAATATTTTCGTAAAACGAAACAACATTGCTTTTTATTGTCTTAAAATTAATGCATGTTTTCGTAAAACGAAACAGTTTCGTTTTATGTGTAAAATAAAAATTGTTTAATATTTACATTTTGATTTTGCATGCTGAAAGATAATAATTTTTTTTAAAGCCTTACAAAATTATTTAGTTTAAACTAAAACTTTAGTACTAAATAAGTCAATTGAAACTGCACGTGTAAGCATATTATAACGGTTGAGCCAAAAGGCGCGCAGACGCCACTATTCCTAACTGGTACGACTAGGTACGACTGATACGAGTCATAAATAAAAAACGGAAAGAATTATTTTCCCGCACCCGTTATTTTTATATAACAGTATTTGTATACAAAATATTCATGTTAATGAATTCTATTAGAGTTCTCTCATATGCAAAGTATTGCTTAACAATTACTGAAGAATCTGCTTATTACTTGTTGTTAATTACAGTAATTTAAAGTGATATTATGAAAATAATACAAATTATTATTTAAATAACAAAGTGTTCTTGGAAACTGGTATAAAAATAACCAGAAGTTATATGTTGTTTATCATTTTCTGGGTTGCTGTAAAATATTAGTCAGTGATTTTTATATTTTATTTTCTGTGCATTTGGAATTGAATACATTATTCTGAAGAGTAGAAACCTTTTCTTGTGTTTTATTTGAAGTGTTATTGATTTTGTTTTGACAAAATGGTATAAGTAAGAGCAATTATTTTGAGATATTTTAGTGCATTGTAGTGAATTAGTTGTAAAGTGAATTGGTTGTTTTTGAAATAATTGTCTTGAAACAAAGTGATGTCTTTAAGGAATACAATTTGAATGTTTCAAGGTAAATGTAAATAGTTAAGGTAATAGTGCTAAAATTAAAATTTCTAGAATGTGCTGAAAACTAGAAATATTTAAGCCTTAAAACCAATAACTTACACTTTTAAAGTCTTAATATAGTAAAATTGCATATATTTTAGTTGATTCTTTTGCCTTCTTTTATTTGTATCAGGAATGTGTTGTGATATGAATAAGATTTTGTGATATAAGGTAAATAATAGCCTGTTATTGTACAAGTACAGAGGTCAAATGCTAAACTTACAAATTCATGAAAAGTTAACATTGCACAGACATATCAGTTTAACACTAACAATTTTCTTGAATTAATTTTTTTTTTCTGTTCAAGTTTTAATAAACTTTGCACAAAGAAAAAAAAAACTTTACACTTTTGAACTTATTCTTCCGAACTTGTGCGTAAAACAGACTGTGACTCTTTACAAACTCAGTGCAGAAAGCTAGCAACATGACTGCATATTTTGCGAAAGGAAGAAAGTGTGATTTGCAAAAACTGGCAACACAACTGACGTTGGGTGATAAATTTTCTGAAGAAACCACAGTGTCAGAACTGAGAAATCTTATACTTACCTCTACAGATTATGATCCTGAATACACGAAGGAACTTCTAACAACTATAATAGAAGAAAGAATTGAAGAAACCGAGAGGCAAAAACAGCTTGCCGAAGAACAAAAGCGAAAGCAAGAGAGGGACTATGAGCTAGAACGCCTACGCTTGCAAACCCAAGCTCAATCCAAACACAATGCAAGTGATGTCGCTGTCGAAAGCCAACGACCGGATATGAAGAAGTTGCTACCAACTTTCACTACTAATGAGGACATTGCTGTTTTCCTCACATTATTTGAAAGACAGCTAAACTTTCTTCAAGTTCCAGAGGAACAGTGGGTGCCCTACCTTATTGGATCGCTACCGAGTGAGATATCCAGAATATTTGCCAGAGAGTCTCTTGAAGAGGTTACAAAGTTCCCAGATGCCCGTGATATCTTGCTAAAAAGATTCAAGTTGAACGCCGAAAAATTTCGTCAACTGTTCTTTACACACAAGAAAGACACAGAAAGTACTTGGCGTGATTTTTTTTTCGAGATAAGAAATTACTTCGAAGGATGGCTCCAGGAGTTGAAAGTTGACAAGTTTGAAAGCCTCAAGGATCTAATTATTTCCGAGCAAATAAAAAGAAAATGTTCTCCAGATGTCAAAGAACACTTTTTGGACATATGGACAGAATTAATCAATCCCAATGAACTAGTTGAAAAGCTGGATACTTATGAAAACTTGAGAAATCAAAAGAAGATGAATTCCTCTCCCAATCCCGTTGCAGGAAAATTTCAAAAAAAGAATTTCCGGTTCAACTATCAAAAAAGAGATGAGCATCAAACATCAAAACACTTCGACTCCAGAAAGGCACCATTCCAGAAGGATGAATCAAAAGATGAACATCCATCAGCAAGAAATTATAACTCCAGAACGAGACAATTCCAGCAGGATGAATCAAAAGATGAGCATCCTTCAGCAAGAAGCTATAACTCCCGAACAAGAGAGCCCATGCGTCACAACAATCATCAAGGGGATCAGCCACACATATACTGCTACGGTTGCGGTGAACCAGGAGTCACTATCACGAAATGCTCGAATTGCAAGTCTTCGAACGCAAAGCTACGAAACATACACTTAAAAAGTGTGAATATCCAAGATTCGGCTGCCATGGTTCCAATTGCTGTCAACGGAATCGAGGTAACAGCCTTGATTGACACCGGAGCAAGTCACACAATCGCTGGTGAAATGTTATATGCCACACTTCTTCAGCAGGGAGTACCATTTCAGACATCCGTTCTTGCTGTGACCCTAGCCGATGGAAGCTGTCGTGAAACACAAGTGCACACAGCAAAGGTGAAACTCTGTCTCGAAGGACGAACATATAAAGTTTCTATGGTTGCCCTACCAGATGCAAAGGACAACAACACGCTTCTAGGCTTTGACTTTATCAAGAAGGCTGGAATAATTCCCAACTTAAAAGAAAATTCCTGGCATTTCGCTACGAAACCAGAAAGAAAGTTCAACCTTGTTGAAACTCAGAGAATCCTATCACGCACACCTCAACACCAAGAATCTTCATTCGATTCTCGTCTATTTCAAGGTCAAGAATCTTCATTCGATTCCACGCCATTTGAAGATCAAGAATCTTCATTCGATTCCACGCCATTTGAAGACCAAGAATCTTCATTCGATTCCCGTTTATTTCAAGTTCAAGAATCTTCATTCGATTCTCCTAAATTTCAAGACCATGAATCTTCATTCGATTCCCGTCCATTTCAAGATCAAGAATCTTCATTCGATTCCCGTCCATTTCAAGATCAAGAATCTTCATTCGATTCCCGTCCATTTCAAGGAAAAGAGCCGTTATCCGACTACTGTCTTCGGCCGGATGAGGCTAGCATATTAACTAACTCTCAGCGCAAAAAGCTAGATGATTTGTTACGGAAATATGAAACTACGTTTCGTCCGAGGGGAGAACCAACACCCTTCATAGAGCATCATATCGATACTGGAAGTGCGCCTCCTGTTGCCACGGTCCCATATCGTCTGTCACCGGCCAGACAAGAAATCTTGAAAAAAGAATTGGATGCCCTATATGAAGCTGGTATCATTGAAGAATGTGATTCCCCCTACGCAGCACCAGTAGTGCTTATTCCAAAACCAAATGGTGAATTCCGTTTGTGCATCGACTATCGCAAACTCAATGCGGTAACGAAATCAGATCCATATCCTCTGCCTCGTATGGATGATCTACTCCATAACACGAAGGAAACAGCTTTCATGTCCACAATTGACCTGAAGTCGGGATATCATCAAATTAATATGTATCCTCCAGTATCCTCCAACTGTAACGCGAACATTATCCCCATAACGGCCATAACTGTCTTTTATGGCAGACTTGCAACGCCAGCGGGGCCAAGCTTCATATTCTTTTGGTGCGTAGTGTAGGAACTTTAGAGAGGAAGAGACTTTTGGACTTTCAACATGTCTCGATCATATGTCTATGTTAACCAATTCGGCGTTTAGCCAAAGATTTTGTATTTTTGTTTTCTTTTGTGAAGTTGTGCTGTGGGACTAGTTTATATTAAAAAGTATTTATCCCCGAGAGTAGTTTCTTTACTACAAATACTTTAGTCTCACCACACAGCCTATCACACAACGTAGTAAGTCAAAATTTAGGATATTACAAGCATTTTAAATTAAAAAAAATTAATCAAATTAAATAAAGCTAGTTACATTATTTCGTTTCAATAATTGTAGATTGTAGACCAAGACTTCTAAATCAGCCCTCGAGGAAACCTTTGATAACAGACTTCGACCCCCCCCCCAAGAGACATCACAACTCCACTAATTCTTACTGCAAGAACTGCCCAGAGACCCAACTCACACCAAAACATATCTTTGAATGCTCAGGTATTGCTGCAGAAATTCTGAAACTCGGAGAGTTACCGGATATAGATCTGCTGCAGCAGACTCTTTATAGTCCTGAAGCCCCAAAGCTGGCGGATGCGGTCCATCGAAAATATCCTGGACTTGTCCATAGACATGAAATCATCAGCATGTGTAGATCAGCTATTCCTCTACTTTTTCATTCAATGTGAAAAGTTGTAGTGGCAATCACTTTTTACAAACGTGACTTACACTACAGATAGGACCAACTTTGCATGGAATAAGCTTATAGCAGAATCCGATCACTGACCTTGGGCGGTACTATGAGGAATGTCTCGACCTGGTGGTCGGCCAGGTACTGGTCTCTCTGGTGCCCGTTGCCAGGTTCCGCCTCGAACTGCCCGTCCAGCTGCTGGAGGGTGGCGCGGGTGATGTGCACCTTCCTAAAAAAATCAAAAGACATTGTTGGTTGGTTGGTTGACATATATATTTTCAGGATTGTGTGCTTGGTTGCAAGGACCCGCTTATAAACCATCGTCAAGTAGGACAACACAAGACACACACAAACACATATGACAGATGTTGCCATCTGTCGCCACCTCCACAATTTAGACATGTCCCTGAAGGGGAGGGAAATTTTATCCAGGAACCTGTACCCATGGTGAACTGCGCAACGACCGACCACAGGACATTCGGATCCAACAGATTTTACGAGCACGTACTCCGCGTATACTCGGTAAGTCTTCAGTGGCGACCGGGGCCCGAACTCTCAACCTTTCGATTTCAAGTCCAGGGTCCGGACCACTAGGCTCCTTACAGCCCTAAGATATTGTTAAGGTTATGGTAATGTAATCTTTCCCGGTTGACTATTTCTAGCCTCCTTTCGGAGCTTTAACACAGCCAATAACGCCTCGTAATTTAGAACCCTGGTCAAGTGACGAGGTCAAAACCTGAGAGGGCACCCAACGGAACTTCGAGCGACATCGTACACTGACGCCGTCGGGACTTTGGACTCCACAGATTTAACGAGCACGTCTGTCACAATGTACTCGGGCTCATCCGTCACGAATTGGATTTTATCCCCTTTTTCCAGTACAGAGATCCGATTTATAGGATGACTGGCAGTAGGTGGGATTTGAACCTGAGAAGGTTGAATCCTGAGGCTGATGCCTTAACCTCTCGGTCACGGACGGGCCAAATTGTTAAGGTATAACTCTACCATGAAAATCGAAAAATAAACTGAAATTGTCGAGAAAAAAATTATTATCAAAAAATTATACCTTCTTTGTGAAGAATATGTTGTCTAAATTTGGTATCATCAGCAGTTTAGTTGATGTGTTTTTCTTACAATTTATATAACGTGTAATAAGTACTTTCAAAAGCAACTAAAATCTTCAACCGTGCTTTTCTCGGAAACATATTTCTGAGCTTTTCACCTTTTTCGAATTACTCGGGTCTCCAAACCAAAATGCGTCTGGGTTAATCCAGTGGCAAAAAACCTTTGGAGCTGCTGGGTTTTGGTTCGAATCCCGGTCAGGCATGGATGTTTGTGACCGTCAATAAATGTTGTTATTCCTTTCTTTGTGACTGTAAAAATTCTTGCTGTGTCTGTCCCACTTGACGAAAGCTTATAAGCGGTTCTCTGAACAAGCACACAAGCTGGAATATAGATGTAAATACCGTACCAATGGAAAAAATATTTTCTTCTTATCTTTTTTCCTGCTCTATTGAATATAAATAATGAATTAAGTTGACTTACATATGTCTCTATAATATAATTTTCAAAAATTGCATCGAAATTTTTTTTTTTTGAATTTTTAATAAATATTTTTGCACAAAATATTCGAACCAATTTCAAACGGTGGGATTATAGACCTGTAAGCCAGCTGCATTTATAACATAGAGAAAAGAACTGTTTGTAAAAATATTCAATGCAGCCACAAAAAGGTGCCTTAGAAAAACCCTTTTTTCCCATTGAATTTAAAACATCGGAACTTTGTTTTGGAGACCTTCAGTCATTTGGTTTTATTCTCCCTTAGAAAGAACAATAGACGTGTTCCATTAACATCAAAGATGATTTATTAATGATGGACATTAATTGGTTCTGAGTAAATAATAATCGTAAGTGAACGTTGTTTTAAACAATACGTCAATTAATTTAATCTTTTCAGACAAAATCATTGGATATTTTGCTGTTGAATTTTGGTTCTAGAGATTTATATTTTAATAAACTCCAACGAGGGTTTTTAAAACACTGCTTGGAATTTAAAAAGTACTGAGCTTTAATAACCACAGTAGAGCTATTTTGAGTAACATTTAAAACTTTTAGTCCCAATTTTTTCTTTTTTTTATTCTAAAAATCTTGACTGTTTGAAATCGACTCATTATGAATCCAGTCATACTTTTTACATCATATTTAGAAAAAATAATTAAACTGTGGAAACGAAATTACAAAACAAATCTTTACAAATTCATTTTGGTTATCATCCTAATGTATATTTTTGGCGTTATAAAAATGGAGTTAAATAAAAAAAAATCATCTTATATGCAAGATTAATATAATATTAAGGTCTATGGGTAATTCAATGGACCAAACGTTTACTGTTGGTTGATTGGTTGGTAGACATATATTTTCAGGCTTGTGTGCTTGGTCACAGATCCGCTCATAAATCTTCATCAAGTAAGACACACAACACACACATACATGACAGATGCTGCCATCTATCGCGCGCCACCTCCATAATTTAGATATGTCTGAAGAAGAGGGAAATAGTTTCCAGGGATATGCACCCGTGGGAAACTGCGCCATGACCGCCCACAGGACTTACGGACACAATATATTCGATGCGGGACTTTCCGATTCTGAGAACGAGACCTTAACCACTAGGCTACCCACGGCCCCTTATAAAAGTGTAGTTATAAATGAGGTATTTGTAAAAGAATGTTTTTTGACTGCATCATTCAAAAAGAAACCCCTGCTTAGTTACAACTTAGTTACACTAACACATTGAAATATTTCTAGAAATTTATTTTTTCATAAGTCCTTATGTAATTTTACTCGAAATTTTACACGAAAACGAATTTTGAACATAATATTTTTCTAATCTTACCCTAAACTGACAAGCACCTATGATTGATGTAACTTTTTGGAGATTAAAGTCAATTTTTCTTCATTCTTTATAACAGAAGCAATTTGTTTGTTTACTGTTCTTGGCTTACTCTTAAAACGTATTTCTTGAATAATTTAACCTGACAACGAAGATGTTTATCTATTCAGCCGTAGCTCATACACGAAAGATGTGGTAAGTTATGTATGTTATTTTCCAAAAGTTTTTTGTCTTCTTAAGATTCCATCTAAAAATTTCGTTTATAACTTTAGGATATGTTTTCATAAAGCTTATTCTGTTGCACATTTTATTTGGAATATTTGTTTAAATACCATAGCAGTGGCTTTGAAATTGGAATGGAATGGAATGCAAATGCGCCCTCTAGAAGGGAAGGGCGTAGGCTGGCTTTGAAATTAATTGAGATTATTATTAATTGATATTTTTTGAGGTAATGAGGTTGTTTCCTAAGATGTAACTCTCCTGTTTTCATTTTTGAATTTCTTTCGATTTGTTTGGTTGTTTCGAGTTTGTGGGATGTCAGAAGTAGGTTTGAAGAAAGTTTCAAGCTCCATTTAAAATCAACCTTTATTCCAACAACCATCAATAAATTTAATATAAATAGAAATTCCTAACCAATGTACAAACTTAACAATACGAAAAAGCTTAAGTCAAAATACGGGGCATGTCGACCAGGGGAAAGGTCGTGACAGGTAATGGATAATGTAATCGTTTCCGACTGCCTATTTCTAGCCTCCGTCAGGAGCTTTAACACAGCCAATAACGTCTCGTAATTTAGAACCCTGGTCAAGTGACAAGATCGACACCTGAGAGGGCACCCAACGGAAACTTCGAGCGACATCGTACGCTGACGCCGTCGGGACTTTGGACTCCACAGATTTAACGAGCACGTCTGTCCCAGTGTACTCGGGTCGTGACAGGTGCCACGTGAAAGTTAAGATGTAGCAGAGAAGAGAGTTTTTTGGTCGGCGACGCAGCTTATATAGCCTGTGGCCGGAAGTGCAGCGCCACCTGACACAATTAGTTGAAGTTTGGTTAGCTGCTCTAGCAAAAGCTGCAGATCTAGTTCAGCACAAGGCACACCGCCACAAGTTTTTTGTCGTCTGCTCCGAGTTCTTGCCGTTCAATTTGATTTTATTTCTGCCATTTATTAAACTTAATCGCTTTTAATTCGATTAAAATTCAATTATACAAATTAATAAAAAACGTCAATCTTGCCAGAAAACTTCAGAGTTTGGACGGTATATTTGCCTTATGCGGAGAAATTAAGCGAAATTGTGGGAAAGCAATTACGAACAAAGAAAAGCTTCTGTTCCACTGGCGTGGCAATGCGAAAAAAAATCTGTAACCATTACACAATTTTTCGAATCCCGATCGAGGCCAACTTTAGTGGCGCGCGCGACACTTCATGTAGAAGAACACGATTGGTTGGAAACAATTGTAATACTAGAATTTTTTTTGCAACTGCAGAAATGAAGATTTCTGTTCAGGATTACAAAAACTTTTTTTGCAAAATTGGTTATTTCTGTAATATTACTAAAAAACTTTCTGCATGTTTACAGTATTTTTTTCTCAGTGTGGCAATGCGAAGCACTGCCACTCAGCCACTGGGCCTTATAACATATTTCCAGGAGCAATATTGAAAAATTTTAATGTACCCAGAAAAAATACATTATACATTGTATGGACACTGTAACTAGAGATTAAAGATAATAATTTGAGCTATAAAAGTATTAATTTTACTCCAGTTACGAATATTATTTACGAATCTTTTGTTTTTTAAAAAGTAGCGGTGTAATGGCACCAAAACAATATAAACTATAAATTTCCTAACACGTTTTATAAAATCACGAAAATTAAAAAAAAGACTCTAACATTGGGACATGCCATCAAAATAAACCTGGAATTCAGTCGCACACACACACACTCCCCTCTCTCATTTAGAATCACAGTTTGATGGTAAAAGATCAACAAACTGTGGTGTAAATGTACGTGATAATATGGAACATTTATTGTGGAGTATCAGTGAACGTTGGAAGTGATTGGATGCTTTCATCTTCTCCGTTTAAACGCTATGGGGTTTAAGTTGTTTATGGGAATCTGTGCTTCAGAAAAATATCAATTTGCTTTAAAACAGATATTAATGGTAATGTAATCATTTCCGGCTGCCTATTTCCCCTTTAGGAGCTTTAACACATCCAATATAGCCTAGTAATTTAGAACTCTGTTCAAGTGACGAGGTCATTAAGGTGCTGTGAGAAGTAATCATTTAATGTGCTGTAGCTTTACCCAAATTTACAATGCACTGCTCCGTAGGCAATAAGAATATAATATAATCTATCACATAAAGGAGTTGGTTGGTAGCCGTATTTATTCAGGTTTGTGTGGTTGGTCAAAGACCTGCTTATAAACCTTCAAGTAAGACAGACAAAACACACACATAAGTGGATCCATCGAATTTTAAGGGATCTTCTAGAGGATCCCCAGAATTGACTTGTCCCCCTCAGAGGTATTGATTTGGTATGGGAACTTTTAGGACTTTGTGACCACGACGGATTTAACGTGCTTCAGTCACCATTAGCGTACACGGGGGGTCTTCGGAAGGCAGTGGGACTCAAACTCGCAACCTTAGGGATGCCAGTCCAAGACCTTACCGACCAGGCTATCCCAGCCACATAAAAAAAGTTAGAGTTGAGCATTTTCGTTCACTAGACTTAAAGAAGATAATTAATGCGACCATTGTGCGCCTCGTAATTTTGAAACGTGGTGAAGCGACGTTGATAAAAGATTAAGCCACCACTGCTATTTAAAACGTTAAGAAATGCATTTGCTGATACAGTCTGCACTCAAAATGTATAAAAACAAACTTTTAAAAGTCATTGAATTTGTTTAGGAACTGTTGAATAATGTAAACACCTTTACTTATGGCCGATCCAGCGGCGTAGTGGTTAAGGCATTGGCCTCTGGAGCTGCTGGGTCCGGGTTCGAATCCCGTTCAGGCATGGATGTTTGTGTTTGTCAAGTATATGCGGAGTACGTGCTCGTAAAATCTGTTGGGTCCGAAAGTCCTGTGGGCGGTCATTGCGCAGTTTCCCATGGGTACAGGTCACTGGAGAAAATTTCCCTCCCCTTCAGGGACATGTCTAAATTGCGGAGGTGGCGACAGATGGCAACATCTGTCACATGTGTTTGTGTGTGTCTTGTGTTGTCCTACTTGACGATGGTTTATAAGCGGGTCCTTGCGACCAAGCACACAAGCCTGAAAATATACGTCTACCAACCAACCAACAACCAACCTTTACTTCCTTCGGAGGAGTTTTAAATAAATATATACAAAAAATATTCTAATGCTGAGCTCATCGTATAAATTGCTACGTTTCAAAATTTCCTCAATGAATATTTACAATGGAATATCAACTTGCTTCAGCTACCGAAATGTTCTACTTCTGGAAATGCGTTTCTAAATATGGAATACATTTTTTTAGATATTTCGAAATGGATTATTTTTTATTAAAAAATCCTTTAACCCTTTCAGTCCCAAAAATTTACTACACTACAAAAACATCTGATATTCACAAAATAAGCTTATTTTGGGTAAAATATACGAATTCCATAAGAAAAAAAATTCATTTAAATTTTTTATATGGTTTTTGAAACAATGCCAAAATTCTTTAACTGTGGAAAACAAAAAAATAAAAAAATATATATTACCTAAAAACACTTCGACTTATATATTTTAAGGTATCTGACCATTTTATTAAAAAAAATTTAGTAATTATTTAAACCGAAATAGTTTAAATTGTGTTTTAAATATGTGGAACTGAAGTGAACTTATCAAAAATCAGGAGAAACGCTTGTTGACTATTTTCTCAATAAAAAAAATACTAGTTCTGACTTCTATTGAGATTAATGTAAAATATTGTCTAATAGAACAAAGTGTGAAGAATCGAATGATGTGTGTTTGGATGTCATAACGGGACATAAACATTTTGAAAAAAATATTGAAAGTGATGATGCCAAATGGCATCACTGGGACTGAAAGGGTTAAATAAATTTATCCGTCTAAATATTTCTACAAAATTTTTTTTAACTGGCACTCGATGTAAAATGAATACGCGTCGCGACTTAGAACCCTAACCTGAAGACGTTTGAATGTGTTTTTTTCAATGATTTCTAGTTTCAGTAAGCTGAATTTTTTGAAGCATTGCGCTTGTCTGCAGCATTTGTAGTTTGGGCTGCTAAAGTGTTGACGGACCGACGGATGGACAAAGCCTTTACACAATTTTCCACTTTTTAAGTTTTAAGGAGGAACGGATGTACTGGACCGAGGGTCTCCAAACTCAAGTGTCTCAATGCTAATCCAAAGGGAAAAGACACTATTTCCTCTGCCTAATTTCTCCGGCTGTATTGAATATTTTTGCAAGCTGATTTTTTTAAAATAAAAAATTTTGGAAACTTACAGGTCTCTATAATCCCACTTTTTAAAATTTCATAGAATACTGTTTGTAAAATTATTTATTCAAAATTAAAAAAAAAAAATTCGAACGAATTTCAATAAGTGGAATTGTCGGGACCTGTAAGTCAGCTACATTTATCACATAAAAATCTGTTTGTAAAAATGTTCAGTACAGCCGAAGAAATGTGGCAGAGAAAATACTTTTTTTCTAATTTGGATTAACACTGATGCACTTTGCTTTGGAGATCCGCGATCCAGCACGCCCATAACGCAGTGTTGAAGCTACAACACAACCTGTTGTTCCCTCATTAATTAAGCTAACCATTTGTGCTGACTGCTGATATAAAGTCGAATATGGCCTATGAAACCGCCAAAGAAAGTTTAAAAATCCGACGAAAATGCTTTATTTAGCGCAGGCTAGGTGCTTAAGGTAGGCGAATACCCAAAATTCTAAAATTTGTACTATTACTTTAATCTTTTCCAAATTTGGCATAATGATTTCAAATATAATGAGCAATGCTTTTTAGGCAATTTTTTTTCATTTAAATTTAATTGATTTATTTTAAACGGTGTTTTTCACCTAAAAAAAGGGGTTTGCGCCAACACTTTTAGTATAAAAAGTTTTACATTAATTTACCTGAAATATTTTACAGATGCTATTTCAATATATATATATATATATGTGCCATGAACCTCTAACATCCGGTGTAAATATATAAGTCTTTTTTTAAAAAAATGTCCAAGTGTAAGTTAATCGTAAAAAATCTTCTTTTTGTGGTTAATTTATAAAATTTTTCTTAATAACTTCTTTTCTTGTAATTTGTATGCAACTCTAAAGGGTCATTGCATGCATCAGTTCAAAACGAAGAATTTAACACATAATTAATGTTTATGGAATGAAAATTCAATGTGGTAGACTTGTTAGCGTAAACCTCCTTTTTTAGTAGAAAAACACCGTTAAAATTAATCAAATTATATTTAAATTTAAAAAAATGCCTAAATAGTATTGTTCATTATATTTGCAATCAGTATGCCAAATTTGGAAAAGATTAAAGCAATAGTAAAAATTTTTGAATTTTGGGTATTCGCCTACCTTAAGGGGAGCGTACACCCCCATTCCCTTTCCTACCTCGATCGGGCTGGCTAATGCTAAGTCTATGGGGAAAAAATGGTTTTTCTTCCAAAAAAAAGCAAAGAAATTATAGGAATATTTTGATGCGGTTTTTTTTAAATTCATAAAACTCCAATAAAGGTGTGCTTTTAGATGTTATTTTTTTAAAAACGTTATTTACTTTTTTTTAATCTAAATTTTTTTCGATTAAAAAAAAGTAAATAGCGTTTTTAAAAAAATAACATCTAAAAGCACACCTTTATTGGAGTTTTATGAATTTAAAAAAAACCGCATCAAAATATTCCTATAATTTCATTGCTTTTTTTTGGAAGAAAAACCATTTTTTCCCCATAGACTTAGCATTAGCCAGCCCGATCGAGGTAGGAAAGGGAATGGGGGTGTCCGCTCCCCTTAAAACGTCTTGCAAATAAGCCCGAATGGCCACGGGTCTCCAAACTAAAGAGCTTTTGTGTTAATCCAATGGGAAAAAAAGTATTTTCTAATCCACATTTTCCCGACCGTACAGAATATTTCAAAAACTGTTTATTTTTAATGATAAATGTAGATGAATTAAAGGTCTCTGTAACTCCACTTCTTTGAAATAGGGACAAATATTTTATGTAAAATTATTTATTAGAAATCAAAAAAAAAAAAAAAAATTGAATCTGTTTCATAAAAAATTATATTTGAAGGATATTTAACGTGCACTCCCTGACACGGGGTATTATTCGTCTTATATATTTGGCTGCACGGGCCGTTTATAGGTCGGCAGTTATTTTGTCAATGCCCGGACCCGAACCTGGGACCTTTCGCATGCTAGGCGAGTGCCAAACCAACTGGGCTCCCTCGCTCCTTTTCCCTTTGGAAAAACACAGACGCACTTCGGGTAAGTAAACTGACTTTAAACTGACTCGCCAAAAGACGTCATAATCAATTTAGCTAGTATCGCAAGTGTAATGGATTAATTCGAATAATAAATGTCATATAAGTCATTAATTTATGACTAAGTGATTAAATTGACAAAAACTGAACATTAATTACGCCACTAATCTGCTACCAGAGTCAGGAAACATGATCTTCACCGTGAATTATTGGCGGGAAGTAATCTCTGGTAATTTAAGACATTCGATTTTTCAATGTTGTCACTTCGGATCGGGTAACTCGTCTATACAGACAACTTGGTATTAAAAGTTAATCGAAAAATAGCTTTTAACTATAGATAAGAGAGAAGACGGTTTGTGTAACTTCGGATTATTAAGTTCTCAAAAACAGAGTAGAGATTAAATGATTGGAATATTTTCTTGTTCAAAAAAGTCGTATAAAAATAAGTTAATTGATTTTTTGAGATAAAAGTTTATAGGTAATTATGTATTTGATTTTGAATTTGAAAAGTAAAATAAAAATATATATTATAGGATTTCTTTAGTATATTTGATTAAGCTAGTAGAGACTTCACAACTGATCAATTTTATCAATAACAGTTAGACATCGGTTTTGAATTAATTGCATCAGAATTTTATGTACTGAATAAATGAGAAAAAAAATAAGATTTAATTGGAATTATAAAATTATCATAATTTTTTAATAATTAAATAACAAGAAAGTAATAATTAAAATAATAGTAAATTAAAGCATGAGATGTATCACGGCATCCCATATTTACGTTTACAAGGCTTTAATTAAGAAATGAATGTTCTTCTAAAATTAATGATACAGGAAAAACTTTAACACTTAAGGTATGTATAGAAATAAACAAATGCTTTCGAGTAAAAGATCAAAGAACAAAAAAGAATTCAAACTACGAATTTATAAAAATATACTTCCGACTTTGATCAGAATAAAATATGAAGAAAAAACGCGCTTCCACATACCAGCACAAACGGTCTAAAGCAATTTTTTTTTTAGATTTAATAACAACTATGAAATTGACAAAACAAACTTTATTCATAAACACCAAAACAAATATATTTAGAAAATTGAAGTAAATCATAGCATATAATGCATCACTGCAACCCATATTTACGTTAACAAAGCTTTAATTAAGAAATGAATGTCCGTTTAAAATTAATAACACATAAAAAAAATTTATACCTAAGAAATTTATAAAATTTAACAAAATGTTCTAGGGTAAAAGAATAAAACACATTTCAAACCACGAATTTATAAAAACTTCCGACGGTATTTGGAATAAAATATGAAAAAATACTCTTCCACATACCAGGACAAACGGTCTAAAGCAATTTTTGTTTTCTTGCTTTTACTCTGAAATCTTATTTTTCTAATTTTCTTTTTTTTATTCTTAAAAAAAAGAAGATTCGAAGACTCTTGTAAGAACTCTATTATTGCAGTGAAAAGTAGCTCGCGTAAACTTTTTGGAAAACTAACCTGGAAAAAGAAAACGTAATAACTCTCTCGTATCTAGAAATAAAAGTATAGAATGACGGAGAAAAGAACATTTTATGGCGCGAAGAAATCGGACCTAAACAGCTATTCGCTGAATTGGTTTGATATAGTTCTTATTACACTCTCAGAAATAACACTTTCATTTTTGATGATTCATCAATCCTCAAGCCTCATTTCATTAGTTTTGAGGATTGTTTCGTCAAACTATCACATGACTTTTGAGTAAACGCGAATCCTCATTTTTACGATCGTACGATTCTGTATCTTGATTTTGAAAAAACTGAACCTCATTGTTGTACTCACATGCTCAAAAATGACGAAATATTTCTTTAGATTAGACGACACTCAAATCCTTATGAAAATGACGATTCAAATTTCCTCACTTTGAGGAAACGAAAATTCGGAGCTTTTGCCAGTAAACGGAATCGTCAATATTAATTAAAATTTCGTCGTTTTTGAGCATTCATTTTTTAGAGTGTAGAGGCCAGTCGGTAAAGGCTTTTGCCTTTTGCATGCGGCAGGTCCCAGGTTCGGGTCCGGGTATCGCCCAAATAACTAAAATCCTCGGTGCAACAGCCCGTTAGTGGGCCAAAGCCTGCCGTGTCCATTTTAGCTTACTTGATAAAGGGTTAAGGGGTGCTAGAGTCATACGTCCCGTTTAGGTGGTCAACTTCCGCTGAAACACTTTTACAATTTTACCAAACTATTTTAGTGTAGTTCGAAAAAAGGCAGCCGCTTCACCTATCCCGCACGTAGAAGTTCAATCAATTACCTGGCCCCCGCGTAAGAAAGTAGTTCGTAGAATGTACTTGTTATGCTGTAGCAAGTTGTCTTTGTTTAGTCTCATCGTGTTTAGGAATAAGGATCTGTTGTCACGGAAGTACGGAAAATAACGAGCAGGGATTGGATGGGGGAAATTAATCATTGGAGAAAAGCTTCTTAGTGGCCGTAATAAATAACGAAACGATTTTGTGTGTGGTTTTTCTAAATGAAGTATACACGCAATAAAGTCATCATCTCTTACTTTATATAATTAATGAGAATGAGCTTGTTGAAATTAAGTTTTAATTCAAACGTAGTGATACACACAATGGAAGAATGTAAAATAATAATGATTGCAAACGATAAATTGTTCAATTTTCTATTTCAGCAGTAATTATGTTTCGATGAAGAAAAAACAAAATTGCATCCTAACCTGGCAAAGCCCTCACTGGGTATTTTATATCCGAATAATTTTTTAGAACTCTCTATCTAATATCCCAATATACCTCATTATTTTCAAAGTGTGGCAAAACTTTATATTTGATTAGAAAGTCTTTCGATCAACTCTAGTTCTAAATCTGTCTACGGCAGAGATACCCCAAAATGATATACTTTATTGAAATATGTAATCAAAAACACGTCCTTCTCCTGGGTATATTAATTTACGTAGATCTTGAATAAAAATGGAATTATTCGTTTGTTTTGAAGCTTAAACCTCCCAGGAAAAAAAATATCACCCAAAAAATTCCAATGCAGCTAGTCTTTTTATAATTTCTATGCTGTGGTGGTTAATGGTAATGTAAAGGCAATGAAATCGTTTCCGACTGCCTATTTCTAGCCTCCATTAGGAGCTTTAACCCAGCCAATAACGCCTTGTAATTTAGAACCCTGGTCAAGCGACGAGTCGGCACCTGAGCGGGCACCCAACGGAACTTCGAGCGACATCGTACGCTGACAGAGCGTCGGGACTTTGGACTCCACGGATTTAACGAGCACGTATGTCCCAGTGTACCGGGGCCCATCCCTCACAATATGAATTTTCTACTCTTTCCAGTACAGATATCCGATTTATAGGATGACTGACAGTAGGTGGGATTGTAACATGAGAAGGTTGAATCATGAAGCTGATGCCTTAACCAATCGGCTGCGGACTGCCCGGTGGTGGTTAGTGTAGTGTAGTGTAATCGTTTCCGGCAGCCTATTTCCAGCCTCCATTTAGGAGCTTTAACACAGCAAAATAACGCCTCGTAATTTAAAAACCTGGTCAAGTGACGAGGTCTACACCTGAGCGGGCACCCAACGGAACTTCGAATGACATTGTGGTGGTTAGTTAAGTTAAATCCTTTTGGCTATGTATTTCTTGCTTCCAATGAGCTTCAACACAGCCAAATTACACCTCGTGATTCCAGTTTTGAGAAGGTTAGGGGACTCACCCGGGAACTCCCCCTGACTCCATGTGGTTGGCCAGTGTGACGTCATCCGACCACACGTCGAACTGCCACTTGCGCAGCCCTAGTACGCCGCACAGTACGTCACCCGTGTGAACCCCAATGCGCATGTCCACGTTCACTTCCGTCGCCTCTCGGACAACTCTGAAAAATATTTACATAAAACATTGTTAATTGGCTTGTTTTAGGTGACGTAATTCTTTCCAGCTTTCATTTCTGCAATTAATTCTGTTTGTGCGTTTTTTGCATGTGACACTGATTCAACAACCGACGCTCGAGAAAGAATTTATCTTTCGTTTGGCATTTAATGTTGCCCCTCAACACCTGTAACCAAAGAGTTCTACATTAGTGTAGAGACTGAACCTGGCAATAGCACCATGGATGTAATATAGGGGGGCATGTGGGGCCCGATGGAAAAGTGGTTTCGATCGCAGGCCATAACGCTAACAGTCTGGGCTGTAACAGGTGCGGGTTCGATTCCCACCTTTGCCATGGGTGTACTTCCTTTATCAGTATCAAAATTATCAATTAACTAGCATTTTTATCGCTCTATTCGGCTCCGTAGTGAGCCGTGACAGCTCAGTACGAATTGTTCCTCAACCCTAGTATAGAGCTCTTTGACTGAAACATGTACATTGAAGTTTGCATTATAAACAATTGTTTATTATTGTACTCTGCAATAGATAATATTTATTATTTTTATTAAAGAGCTATGTTTGCCTCAAAATTGGCTACATCTCACCATACTAATATGCATGTGAAAACTCCCAAATTTCACAAAACCTCTAGGCATGATTCACTGCGCAATTACAGAAGTTACACTAAAATTTCAAACTTTCACATGCACCAGATTGTGGTGAGATTCCGCACCATTTGTCAAGAATCATTCGCTAAATTTACAGAATGCAAGACAATATTGAGTTACTCTATATTCCAACCGTATGCCTTCTATCACGGATCCGTACGCAGTTAGTAGAAGGGCAAGTAGTTACGCCACAATTTCGATTTTTCACATGCACCAAAATTGTGGTGAGATTCCGCACCATTTGCCAAGAATCATTCGCTAAATTGTCAAAATTACTAGTTGTCGTGACTTTGTGTGTGTAAGTACAAGACAATGTTGAGCGACTTTATCCTAACCATATTAATTCTATTATGGAGATTCCAATCTGTACACAGCTAGGTGTTGCAAAAAAAAATATCGATTGTTCGCATTCATGTGGGGAGACTCCTCAATATTCGTCAAGAATCATTCGCTAACATACCAAAATTACTAGTTGTAGTGACTATTTGTGTATTGCTACAAGAAAATATTGTGTGCAGTTTATTATTTTTACAGTCCTCTAGGTGGCGCTTGTATCCCTTTCAAAAAGTGAAGTTCTCAACTGTAATTCATTCTAATAAATCAGAATTTAAATTTGTGTGATAAAATTCAGTCGTGTTTATTCATGCCTCTTCTTTTTAGCAACTTTCTATTCCATTACAGAGGTGAGATGACTTCCAATTGTAAGTACCATTCAAAATTAATAACTTAATTTCAAAATTCCCGGAACAGATCAGGTAAGCTTAACCATATTGAGTGTGTCTAACTTTTCTGTATTGCTCTATAATGGAGATCCCCACTTGTACACAGTTATTGGTATGGCTAGGGTTTCAAAATTTCAATGAATCCAAATATTTGGTGAGATTCCACACCATCTGTCAAGTTTCATTCTCTAATTTTCGAAAATTACTAGTTGTCAAGACTATGTGAACTAGACAATATTGAGTGGCTATGATCTTTCCGTATTGCCTCTATCATGGATCCT